>JASSUY010033898.1:15208-27477 GCA_032466535.1 Forpus xanthops
CCTTGAACACCGCCAGCAATGGAGCATTCACAACTTCCCTGGGCAACCCATTCCAGTGCCTCACCACCCTTACAGTATAACTTCCCCTGTTTAAGTTTGAACCCATTACCCCTTGTCCTCAGGACTGCTTCCTTCTGTTACAGAAATATATGTGCCTCATACTACTACTTCACTGATATTGTCATGGTATAACATGTAAGTGGACTGGACAAAGAAGAAAAACTTTTTTCCCTTCCTGTTGTATTACATATGACATACTACTTCATGTAACTGCACCAACATTTATCTCACATTATAGAAATATTTCAGTCATTAATTATTATGGAAAGACCACTTCTATGGTGCAGTTATTTAAACAGTAATTGGAACATGCTTCATGTCATGAATTTAGTACATTGTAAATGAATAGTTTTATATATTAACATTGAAAGAATAATTATTACTTAGCAATAACAGAGGAGGTGCAGGACAAGTTCTGTGAATTGATGGAGAAGTGGGAAGAGTTGACACTTAAGGAAAAGCCACTTATCCCAGTCATCGAGGAAGTAACCTGTGACAAGATTGTTTATATAGTTATCATATTTTAAAAAACATAAGAATGGTTTGAACTTTTGGGTAAGTGAATCTTGCATTTGAACATCTTGAAGAACAAATGCGTGCTGCCAATTTTCCTTGCTTTTACGTTTCTGTGCTATTGGATAGAGCTGCCTAAATACTAGCTGATGTTTAAGGCATCTGCATGCTAAGTTTAAAGACTTCCACTATTTTGGAAAGGCAAAATGTATTTTTTCATGAAGCTTGCAAAGCATCTGAGTAAGAATCAATAACTGCTTTTGAACCAGAGATCATTCGTGATGCTCTGTAGATAAGTTGAGTTTACTGCTAAGCATCTAGAAAATGGGAAAAAATAAATGCAGAAAGAGAAATTTAACAAATATCAGTCATTATTTAAATTAGAAAAGACAGATATGGAGGATTACAGAATCCCAGGAAAAGGGAATATAGAATAAATAACCAGATAAAATGAAGAAAATTTCAGTTTCAATGAATACACAGTTACCTACAACAAAGCCCTGTTGAAGTCAATGGCAGTTTTTAGAACAGTATAACATCAATAGAGCTTTATAGTAAATGTTATAATCCCTGTTGATCACTATTTTTCTCAGAAAGGACCTATCAAATGCTCAAAAGCTCTATGGTAAAATAATACAAAGGTTAAAGCTATGAGGAGGACTAGGTGCATTTTAAAAGGAAAAACTACAACCAAAAGAAACAATGTGATGTGTATATAAAATAATGAAAGATATAATGAAAAACAGATCTTTGAACCTGCCTTTAGATTACCACAAAGACAAGAAATACCTATATTGAAAGGCAACAGACCTAAAATAATATAAGTATTCCATTTTCTACCGTTTACAATTAACTCATGATGTTCATTGCCACAGGATACCACTTAGAGAAACAGTCTAGCATATCCTGAAAAGAGCAGCATCTGCAGCTCAGCCTGAGGTGACCACATGATAAGAACTATGAACCCTCATGGTCTGAGGTATCAAGCCAGGGTCAGCTGGGTTTCGGGGAAAAGTTCTTATTTTGTGGCCCAATAGAGAAGGAAGCTGAGATGCTACGGTCGAAGGGCAGATGTTACAACAGAAGAACTGCTGCTTTGTAATGGCTTCACAGCTTTTGTCTGCAGTTTTACAAATCTGGAGGACAGGATTTGGTATTTACTGGGAAATGTTGTACTAAAATGTCAGCATGCATATCATGCCTTCCTAGTGCTTGTGATTCATATTCCTATAGATCACTAGAAATATAGGAGTATTTTTAACATTTTATTTATCTCAGGCAGTTGAACGACTGAATGACATTGTGGATTTTTCATTGAAATCAAGTTAGCTACATATCAGAAGTTAAATTGAGTTTATATCTTTTAATCCAAAAGCAACAAGTATTTTAAAACAGATTCTAGTTCAGTGGTTAAAAAGAAGATGAGATCTTGGATAATCTAAATTATATTCTCAGCTCTGAGTCAGAACTCCTGTCTGAATCCAGACAAGATATTTAATTTCCATGCATCCCTACACCTGCAAAATGGATCTGCCTAATGAAGATGATGCTAAATCATAAAGTGCATTTTGTGTTCCAGACATGAAAAACAACTATGTGAATGTGAAGTGTTATTACTGAGCTCTGTTCTGAAGCTCCTACAAGTAAGTCAGACTTCTCTAGCTGTCATCTGTCATCAAATAAATATAATTATATAGCGGCATCATAGCTAGGGAAATTTATCTGAGAGAAATTCTCCTACAGTTGTACCTGGTATCTCAGATACAGCTTGGCACATTTACCCAGGTTTGTAGCGTGGTGAACCATTCCCTTAAGTTCTCCATTGTTTTATTTGAGGGTCTTCTCTTAATCTCTCAGGTCATCTACAAACAGTTCTCAAATATTACTGGGCCAGTCACAAAGTGCTGTCTTCACATTTATGAAGCAGCACCACAGATGCTAGCTGAGCTCAAGCCCAGGAGCTGCATTCCTATGCTGCCTTCCCTTTCCCATCAACAGCCAACACAGTTCCTTAATAGCAAGGTCTATTGTGTCAGTGCTGATGATTTTAGCAGTAAGCATCGTGCAAAGGTGTTCTGCAACATATCTCTTCCCAACTAAAAAAAGCAAATTGAAATCATAATTCTCTGTGTTACTGAGAAGATTTGATTACGCTCTGCTGTCATGCCTTTCAACTCCACACTGGTTCTTCTTCTCCTTAGAAAGAAATCTTTGACTGCCTCCTCACAGGTGCTGGATGATGCTAGAGGGTGCATTTGGGCAACGAGGTGGAGACTCATGAGGCTTGGGATTACATCTGTGAGCCAATTTACTGCTACCTGCCCAGGCTTGCTTCAGGGAAAAGGAAAGGATGATGGCTGCATGCAAGAGGTAATCAGGATAAATGTTCCCAGCAACAGAATCAAGAGGAACAGATTGTGTAGAAAGTCCAAACATAGGAACACTTCAGGCAATGTGCTTCAAGCAATGTGCATGGTGACTTTATGCCTTCAGCTGCAGATCACTGTTATTCTGTATGAGCATTACTACCTCCTTGTGTCCTGGATCAGGTCTAGGAGAAAGATCTTTTCCATAATAAATGAAAGAAATAATAAAAATGCACTGAATAACACCTCAATACAAGAACTGCTTCCTGCTTTTGGTAAATATTACTATTCAAGGAATAGTGTTTTGTTATTTCTAGGTTTGTATTTTTATGTCTATAAACTAACCAGTCCTTTTGAGCCTTAGTGAAGTTGCTTGGAATTGTAGGTGTCCCACTCCAATTTGTGAAAGAAATGGTAGATGTAAGCACCAGTTCCAAAATTTTGGTTCCAGTATCTCATGTGAGCTCAAGGGTTGATGGCCTCAGAATTGTATATATTCCTTCTAGCATAATGGAGTCATAACATAGGAACCCTAGCACAATGGAGACATAACATAGGAACCCCAGCACAATCTCTGCGTTTAACATGATCCAACCTCAGCCTGAACAGTGTTGCTACTGGGGAAGTAGTTCAGATTCTTGTAAATCCTTTTCTCAGATGCTGAGAGCAGGAAATGGTTTTGACTATATGAAGTGGACAGCAGAATAGATTCCCTCATCTATTTCACACAGCTGATAAACAATAATACCCTTCAGTCTCTTCACAGCTGGCCCAGGTTCAGATGACCAGCACAGTAATGAGCTCCATATCCTATTAGGCTAGTTCTAAGGCCATCCATAGTTCACTGAAGAAATGCATTCTCTGAGCTGAGATGGATGCTCTCTTCTGTGAAGAAAAGAGAGTAAGAAGTAAGACTGCACGAGGAAGACCTACTTCTATTTCATCCCTATTCCCAAAGAGTGATGCTCAGAATGGGGAAGGGGAATTTTGTTAGGTATCTCGTTCCTTTGTTTCATGTAACAATGGAAAGACAAATGGTAAAAAAATTGTAATTCTAGCACCATTTTTGACATAATTTGACAAAATGGTGCCTGAGGATTCCTGTGTATAAGCAGATGGGCCATCCATTATTTTCCTTCAGGTCAGGGGTCAACTTAAAACAAGAGTCAGCAATCATTTTGCAGGTTATAACAAAACCATTTTTTCCCCCTGCATCTTAATCCCAGAAAGCAGTACTGTCCTCTACTTTTGTCCACATACATTATCATTTTTGTCTATTATCTATGTCCTCAGAGACCTAATAGTCTTTTCTTCAGTGTGGCTTGATCTGGAGCAGCTGTAAGCTTTGCTGCAGGCAGTGTCTGACAAGTGCTTGCCTCTTGGTCAGTGTCAATTCCCTGGGGGAGAGCAGGCATTCACTTCATTATTAGAAGCATGGAAAAAAAAATCCCATATTCATTTAGATCCAGAATAAATGCGTAATATTTGGAATAAAGGACCCATGTTCCAGTCCAGCTGGCAGTGCTTTTACCATTGCCGTTCTTCAAGGCCAGCTCCTGCTTAACGCACGCATTAAGGTCATTTATTTAAAAATAATGGAATGCGCTGCAAAAGCCCTTTTTTTTTCTTCTGTCACTCTAAATTTCACCTTCCAGCATCTCTCATTGATTCTCAAGCACTAAGAGCTTGTGTGAAACAGCACTTTTGTAAAAATAAAGGTTGTTCAATTACAGTACTTAGGAGAAGAGAGCAATAGCAAAGAAGCAGACCAGTGTTTTTTCAAAAAGCAGGCCTAAGCCTTATTTTGTCATGTAACATTGTGCTCTTATGCAGGTATAAGGTGAGAGTGAATTTTGTCTATAAATTACCTCCTCCACTACTAGGATAAAAATGGATGCCAATAAAAGTCTTTATTGTTAGCTTACTACAGGATGTCCTAGTATTCTACATGATTACCCAAGGTAAGAAGGTGCCCTTTAAACCTATTCATGTGCTTTCGCTGCAGCTGTCCAGCACATCTGTTTATGTTCCCTTGTATTTGAGACATGCAAAAATGGGCTCTGAACCAGATGGCTCCTCTTTGTTTCAAGAAGGAGGTAACCCTGAAAAAATGCAGCATTGAACAGGTTCAGGATGAAATCTTGGCCCTGTTGATGTTAACAGACACGACCATTTACTTCAACAGAAAAGAACCTCATTCATAATATACAGCTAATATTTAAGTCAGACTGGTTTTTTAGTGGACTCCAAGGTGACTGCACACGTGGGTGCTTCTTCCTCCAAAGACCTTGCAGAAAGGCTAACCAGGATTAAAGCAAAATGCACTTCAGGGGTAAAATCAAATGTGCATACATCCTTTAATACCAACTTCCAAAAAACTGAGGATGAGTTTTGTCTGAAGCAATGGTATCAATTAAAATCTAAGCATAAATTCTGAGTTACCATGTCCAGAGGGTGATTTATCCTTCCATCACCTTAATGAGATTATTCTTATCCTTATTGTTATCCTTATATATCTTATCCTTCTCATATGTTGAAATGCAGCCACACCTATGACTTTTTTTTTAGCTGGTTAATGACTTTTCAATCAAGTTTCTACAGCATTTTACTGAAACCTAGTGAAATAAACTAATCCTATTTTGGGAAGCTAGGAAGATTTGCTACTGTGTTCTATAAAATCACTTTGGTAACAGAAGCAGTAATTTGAGAAAATATGCAATGAAAATATTTACCTTAATCTTCTTTAAAATTTTAGTGCAAGTATCATGGACATTTTGTATAAAGTATACCTTTCTCCTACATTTAGACATGTAAGACAACATTGTCTTAAATAGGACAAATATCAAACATTTAGTAAAAGGTTGTAAAAGAGAGAACTGTATTATTAATGTGCTAAATATTCTCCATCATGTAGGTATTCTCTCTTTTCTAATCATTTTATTATAATCTGAGAAGAGGATGGGAGTGGGGACAGGACAAGAAAGCATCTTGAATATCCTTCTGTGGACCCTTCAACGTCTTTTGTGTTCCTAGCTATTTTCCACACCACATGTTGGCCTTGAAAAGAAATTTTTACTGAAAACAGTAGAAATTCTTCCCTGGGTTTGGAGTAATGGAATAAAGCACTTTTTTTAGTACCCTGAAAAGAGAAAAAGGAAAATACTTTGGTTTCTATCATACCATGGGTCATAACTGTCATAAAGTTAGTAAAGGTTGCTCAATTTTTTTATTATTTGGATAACATTGACTAGTTCTAATGATAAAAATAGAAACACTAGTAGTGGTTTATTGAGTTTCCTTTAGAAAATATTTACTAATTGAGAGCTTTCTCAGAACTGCAGTTACAAAAGAGAAAATCGAACCCATTTTGGAAGTTATTTCATATTTCTTTTTTGTCAACTTTTGTGGGTTTGGGCTAACTCCAAGTGAGAAACAAGAAGAGTATCTGTTCCAGAGGACATAATATTGTATTGACAATTAATAAACACAGCTATTATGAAGTCATAATCAGATTTTCTATATAAAAATTTCAAATGTGCCCCCCTCAAATATTTCTGAGGAAAGAATTCTCTACCACCCTTCAGGGAAATATGACCCGTAGATATGCATCTGCATTTACAGAAGTGATGAACAAGCTGAAATACAACTTTATAGTATGGCTGCACACAAAGAGTAGTGCTCAATGGCTCAATGTCCAAATTTGTCTTTTTTTTTTTTTTTTCCTACTCAGGGTCTTTTAACTTATTTTATTTATGATGATGACATATTCTGAAGATTACCTTGAATCTAGTATAGCCAGTACATTCAAATGCCCTGCAACAGCAAATGTGCCACTCTTTGAAGATTTTCCTCCTCAAAAGCAAGTTCCAAACCCTTTTGAAAATGTTTTACAAGATATTTCAAGCTGTAAGGTGAGGATAACTATCTGGGAGGGAATGGGATGAGGCTTCATCATTTACAGCTGTTTTACTTCAATGCACACACTTCACTCTAATTACTCTTAATAGGAACTGGTTATGCAGTCTCAGGAAGTCTGAATTAGTTGCTGTTCATTCAGCAGAGATGAAGATGTTTGTGACTAGATAAAACCCTGCCATTCTGTATGCCTAGCACATAGCACTAATTGGACCACCACTTTGGCAATATTGAAAGGGCATGGAGGGGGGGTAATTCTGTCTTTATTTTGCATACTCCACATGAAGGTCAAGAAAAATTACAGCTTCTTCATTCTGGGAAACATGAGTGTCTTCCTTCCTTATTCTTCCTTCTGTCCTTTTCCCATTTGCCTTCCACTGTCAACAGCAAAGATATGGGAAAAAATCCCAAATCCAACAAAAATCCAGGAAAAAAAAGTTGGAAAAAAAAATTTCAATGGCCTATACATTATGGCCTTGGTGGAAATAAAACTTATCCTGAACAGATGCAACCCTGAAGACAGATGGTCTTATACACGAGTACTCCTTTGTGTCAACTTGGTTCAGGCACATGCATAACTGGGTTACAGTGGAGTGTGTATTGGCAAAGCTTATAGTGGATGTTGAGGTGGGTTACTATACCAATAGGCTGTGAGTTGGTGCACCCTTGTAAGTCAATCATGCGTCTAGATCCTAATTTAAAGCAGTATTTAAATTTTGTTTGGATATTTGTTTCAATCTCACCTTTGCTTTTTTTTTTTTAATCTTGTCTTGTATATCAACTTAGGCTGTGTCTACAAAACCACACGACTGTCCTAGGTTCAGCAGTAGCAGTCATTTTGCTCCTTCTTGGTAGCTGGTGCAATGCTGTGTTTTTGTTTTGGGGCCTGGGAACAGCGCTGATAACACCAGTGTTTTCAGTTACTGCTTGGTAATGTTTTCGTCTGACCAAGGACTTTCTGAGCCTCATGCTCTGCCAGGAAGGAGGGGAAGCAGGGAGGAAATAGAGACAGGACACCTGACCCAAACTGACCAAAGAGCTATTCCGTACCACAGTACGTCATGCCTAGGATGGAAAAATGGAGGGCAGAGACCCGAAAGGTTGGTGGTGCACTGCTGAGTCGGGCTTGGTATTTGGTGATGAGCAATTATATTCTCTTTCCTTGTATTTCTCTTGTCATTATTATTATTGGTGGTAGCAGTAGTGATTAGTGTTATACCTTAGTTACTAAACTGTTCTTATCTCAGCCTGTGGGAGTTGCATTCTTTTGATTCTCCTCCTCATCCTCCCAGGACTGGGGGAAGAAAGAGGGGGGAATGAGTGAGTGAACTACTGAGGGCCTTAAACCATGACAATGATAACCTGAAAAAAGAGTGCTTATACAAACCTTAGCTCTGGTTTAACTAAACTGATGTACAGTCTGTCCTGAAATTAAATCAATAAGCTTGCTGAAAGAGGTAAGATTAAGACAATATGTCTGCGCTTCCCTTGGAAACATGGGATCACTTTATAATGTGTAAAATATGGCTAGTGTGACATCTTTTCCCTTTTCCAGCCTAATATGATATCACCAATATTATCTTGGAATTCTCCAGAATAATACATATATAATGCATTTATCTGATTTATTTTTAGATATTTGATTATTCTTGCATTATTCCCTATCTTTTCCTTCAGCTTTCTTCTCTCTTGATTTGTATGGCAGAAAATAAGCTTTTCTGTCAGCAGTCCTGCTTCTCTTTGATGAAAGGTTACGTATTGTTACTGCCTTGGCTGAGTTCTTAATGAAAAAGTACAAAAAAGTTTGCTAAGAAACCAGAAGAAACCAGACATTCAAGGCCAGGCTGGATGTGGTACTGGGCAAACCGATCTAGTTGAAGATGTGCCTGCTTGTTGCATGGAGGGTGGACTAGATGAACTTTGAAGGTCTCTTCCAACCCAAAATATTCTGTGATTCCATGATGATTAACAGAAAGGTAGTACAATTATGACTGGCTCCTCTGTAAACTTCTAACTTCCCATATCGTGAAATATGCTACTAATCTACATCCCTATTACCAAAATGTCCTTCTTTAAAAATAACTAGCCAGCTTTGTATGAACAACAAAGCATCCTGAGCATTTCCAAGCATGTAGTCATTGTGTTTAACACTCTCATTTCTTCATTCTTCATAGTTGTTACGTCATATACTCAGTGGCCTAAATATATAATGACCTCAAGACGCAATCAGCCTTCTGTCAGTTAGACTTTCTTCTGTTCCACGCAGAGCCTCCTGAAAAGCCACTGTCTCACCACCAGCTCTGAGGAAGATTACACCTCTCAGCAAGCCCTTACCAGGCACAATGTGCTGGCAGAGCTGGCTGCTGCAGAGTTTCCTTGGTCCCAGCTGGAAGCACCCTCTTAAATTGGCTGGGGACATACAGGTTTTTCTACACTAGGAAATGAAAATAAGACAGGGCACAGGCTCCAGGTATGTCCTTGACACCCTGTACTGTTTAATTCCCTGCCACATGTGCTCTGTGCTCTCAGGCTCTGGCCCTTAAGAACTGCAGTCTCTATACAGTGCTGAAATGCTTTGCAATGTGACACAGACCATAGGATACTCCATATTCACAAACAGATAAAGATCTCCTGCAGTTTCCTTGCTTTAGTTTGGGGTAGAAGGAGGGCAAGCTACATAGATATGACCTGTGCGTTTGCTCCGAGGATCAGGAAAAGGCTTTCGAACCTGTTCAGTTTAAGACGGACCTTGTCTGGGTACAGGAATGTGAAATACAGTGAACATGCCACTCTCTAGCGAGCTCATGAGGGAGACTTAAGAGATAGTTAGTCTTCTTTCCACTTACCCTCTAGCAGGCCCAAGTTGCCTCCAGTTTACAGTCCTGTAATGTACCCAGCAACTCTACCACCATCTGGACTTGTCTGCTGATTCTACCAGCTCACTGGAACACAGGCCAGCTCTAGGCTGTCTTCATTTGTTTCAGAAAGATTTAAACCACATGTTTTGCTGGGGGCAACACTACCACAGGGAGTTGTTTTAATATTTTATCCAAAGTAAAGCCAGTTGAAGCATCACTTAGAAATGCAGACATTTTCACAAGAAAGTCTAAATCACAGTGACTGCTCAGGTTATTAGAAGGTCTTTTATTTGTTCAAAAGACCATTATATTGGATTTTTCAGTTGTATATATACTGCCATTGAATTCAAATGTTCAAATAAAAATCCATAATTTCATTTTCTTCTTACAAAATGAAAATATGGATCTTTGTGCTGCACAATGAACAGACACAAGGATACAATCACTGATGTGGTCACACTTAGGCTAATGATAGAGGAGAAAATAGTAGGCACATAATGTGCTGTATTATAATCATATAACTGGTTCTTTTTGCCTAAATCTACTTGGAATCTTATTGGTTTTATTTTGTTTCCCTTCAGAGTGATTAAACTGCATGATTCAGGCTATGGTAACTCGAAAAGAAACAAATACACAGAGTACCTATAACTCTCCCTGAAGTTGGCATCTGCTACAAGAAACACTGTGGAGGAAAGGGCAAAAGTTGGTGCTGAAATGCCATTCTGTAATCATTTTTGCAGTACCTGAGAAAGTCAGGACCGCCATGACTGTAAGGTTTTAGATTATCTCCTGTTCCACTGAATGTTATGGTGGCATATTAATTAAGGTCATTTATATTAGAAAGGGGTTGCAAATATTGAGTAATACTTGAAAGAAGTAGTTTCTAAAGACAGGCTGAAGAGAGATGCAATCAGCAGATAGGTCTTACCTGTCTTCTGAGTTCATGCTCTGCCTTTTATCACAAAGATAAGAAATTTCTGCCTGTTCTACTGCCACCATCTGCCAATCCCCTGAGCTGCTGCAGGCTAACTCACCTGCTCCATGTTCCTTCTCACCAGCTAGACGTACAAAATACCGCTGGGAAAATGATGCTTTAATGCTACAGAAACCAGCAAACCAGAAGTAAACCAAGGCACAGCTGCTGCCTTGAGAAGCCCCAACCTGAACTCCAGGCTGAGCACTTGTCTTAGCCACAGGCTGCAGAGCAAAACAGAAGCAACAGAAGTGAATTGCTCAAGGGAGAGCAAAAGTTTGAGCATGAAGCAAATGAAGCATAAAAAATGAAGCAGTGAACCAAACAATTATTCACCACTACAAGAAAATCCATTAAAGAAAAACAAAGCCATTTACAATAGCGCAGCTGAGGGAGGTAGAGATGAAAGCATGGAAAACAATCCCCCCTGAAAGCTATCTTGAAATTCTTGGACTGAGAAAGAAAAGTAGAAGGGGAATAGAGGGGGGAAAAAGGGATGGGGAAAGGAAAAAAAATCAAAATGCAAATTAGCAAGCTTTATTAGTGGCCTCATTCCAAAACATGTAAGGAAAAGACTAAACAAGAGAGATTGCCTTCCTGGGCATGGTACCACTTCATCATGTGTGAGGACAGAATCTTAGATGACTGAGATGGGATACCGAAATATCATGGAAATGGTAAAGTGAATGATGAAAAAGGTTTGGGTTTTTTTCTCCTCTAGTAATATTCAAGATGCCGTACATTCATTATCACTGTGTCATTCTGTGATGGTGTTCAGTAAAATAAAAATAATTGAGGTGTGTGTTTGCTGTGGTACTCTGTTACTCAGTAAATTCTGAGCGTGCTAATCCTGCCAGGTCGCTTACCCTGCAAAGAAGCTGCTGCCTACTGCATGGTAGCAGCACCAACAATGACATCTATGAGCACATCCAATTGTCCAGAGCAATCTTGTCCAAAAAAATCTCCTGTTAAGTCCCATTATTGACAGATCAAGCCTTGCAGACTGTCTCCTTCCCCTTCTCCTTCCAATATGCTCACATATGTGATGATGTTAGGAGCATTCTAGTCACGAGTTTAAGTATATCAATCAGGGTAGAAAACCCAGGGAAGTGTACACAATGATACCAAGATCATGTATGTAATGCATTCTGGGATGTCATGTTGAACAAGAAAAAAAAGGAAAAGGAAACAAATTGTCTATGATCTTTGGATATATGATGTTGTTGGTCTAGAACACAAAATCCATCCAGTATCTATTAGGTATGAGATTGTTTCAAATATCTGGAGGTCTATAATTTATGCCTACTTTGTTTATTGAATCTTTCTTATTTCCAAATACATTTATTCATAATTTTGGAATTTGCTGTCTGATTAAGAGAGAGGATATTTTTTAATGGCCTAAATGACATCTAAAGCACAAACATATGGATCCAGGAGCTGGGACTTTTCCTATAAAGCCAGGTATCACAACGCTTGCAAAAAAGGCTGAGAGTCAACAAAAAACAGGGCCGGGCGTGGTGGCGCGCGCCTGTAGTCCCAGCTACTCGGGAGGCTGAGCTCGCCGGATCGCTTGAGCCCAGGAGT
>JASSUY010033898.1:32969-50658 GCA_032466535.1 Forpus xanthops
AGGCCTGACTGCAAGTCATGATGAAACTAAGCAAAGTGAAGAGTTAAAAACAAGCTGTAAATAAGCTGTCCTTGGGCAGGCTGGAAAGTCCTGAATATTTGCAGGATCCTGATAAAGGAGGGACGAAAGGAGCTGTACGTCTGTGGAATGTCCTGAAAGCTAAAGATAGATGAGCCTTGGCAGAAGTTCCTGTTGTCAACAAGATATGGATCCAGGAAAGAATTATCCAATTAACAATTGGACTTGTGCACGTGGACAGCAGCTGTTAACCAATAATGAGTAGAATAATAGCACATGGACAGCTAGCGTGTGTGTATAACAGTGTATAAATACGGGTTTGTAGCATAATAAATCAAGTTTGTATTATCACTCATATTGAATCGACTAACTGCTCTGCCACTACCCTCTGGACTCTTCATCACCATGGGTAACCCTCACCCACCTCAGGCAACCCTTATCCCTGGACAAACCACAATGCAATTCCACTGTCCATGTCACTGACAAAGATGTTGAACAAGACGGGTCCCAACACCTATCCCTGAGGGACACCACTTGTTACTAGTCTCCAGCTGGACATTGAGCCATTGAGCACTAATCTTTGCGTGCAGCCATCCAGCCAATTCTTTATCCACCGAGTGGTCCACCTATCAAATTGATGACTCTCCAACTTAGAGACAAGGTATCCTTGAAACTTCTCATTTTACCCTGGATGTGCCTAAATAAAGTCTAAGCAAAAGATCCATTGATATTCTTTGCTTGCAGTCTCTTCAGAGCTACCAGAGCACCACACCTAGAGTCTTTGAGCTGAGCTGGAAAGCAGAGCTGGCAAGAGAAATTCTCAATCCTACCTTTCATGAGAATTAGCTAGTTCACCAAAATCAACCTGCATTATTTTAACCAACCTCTGACAGGCTTTGAAGGGCAGGCAGGCCAGAGAGAGGGCACTTGACAGGCTTTTTCCAGAAATCCAGCTACACCTAGCAGCCTGAGATCAGAGCCTAAATTTTGGGAGCTTGTAATACTGAGGGCTTGGATGCCTTCATCAAGGATGCCATGGTGTCTGGGTCTCTCCATTCACAGCCATCTGCTATACTAATTCTGAACCTGGGGGTCCTGGAGCCCTGATAGCTCTCTAATGAACACCTGCTGTCTCCTGCTGGCTTGACAGGAGAAGGATGAGGTAAGCAAGCATGCTTTTTGTCCACTCATGATTCTGTTGGTGCGACGCTGAAATGGCAGGTGTTACATGAACTGCAGTCAGGAGTTTCTGGGATGCCTCCTCTATTCCACTCATGTAGATGAAGCACTTTAGATCCCAGGGACCACTTTTCATTTTGGGAACCACAGTTTCTTGTCTCTCCAAAAGGAAACATCTTGGGATTTTTAGTCTGAAAACAGTTTTGAATTTTCAGGTTTCATTCTGCTTCCAGGCAACAAAACTGCCTTCCAGTCACCTTCACTGGTGACTTTTTTGAAGTTCATCCTTCAGCTCTGCTTGATATCATAATGCCATTAGTGATAATGAGTTCTCCAGCAAGCATCTCATTGTTGCTCCCTTACCTACTTACTTTGGGGAGAATAAAAGACTGAAGATGCTGTGGCTATTAACTCAGAACCCTGCATTCACTTACATTTTTTACTTTAACTGCCTCTGTTCACTGTAAATTCCCTTCGCACACTGTGGTGTCAAGAACACATTATCAGTTTTTCACTGATCTCAGTTTCTCAGGTGCCTATCACTGCATGTGTTGTAAAATCAGCATCTGTGTATACATGTGGCCAGGCTTAGCAGCTGCTTTTACAGGATAAACTGTGATGTATGCTCTGTATCTGAAATCCGATTAAGCCCCAAATACATCAAACATTCCATTTTAAAGAAAGGCTATGATGCCATTTGCAGCAAACATATTTCTTTATTAACAGTTGCACAGCATGTTCCCCAGCTCCAAATTTTCTGGATCTGGGATTACAATTCATTAGCTCACTCCAAGATAAACACTCATTCATCTTGTATTATGCCTGCTATATATAATACTACGCTACTACAGAAAGCTGCTACTGCCTGCAGCTCTCCAGCTGTCAGCGAAGAGGAGACTTCCTGGAAGGGCAGTCTGCCCTGGACCAGCCACCCTGGAGTCTTGCATTAGTGTCAGACTTGCTGCAAGTCTCTTCCTAACTTTCAGGTCTCTGGTCAGATCTGAAGATGAACAGTCAAACAGTAATGTTTGTCCTCTGACAAAGATCCCATGGAAGTCAAAGGAGTGCCCCTCCACAAAGGCACCGTCAATATTCATTGTCTATGCTGGTGTTAGGGAGAACGGCTCCAAAGAATTAGGGACCCCAAACTCCTAACCTAAGTGGAAAGCAAAAGGCAATCTATCCATAAAATCAGCAGATGGTAAAAAGGAGATAATAATGAGTGGTGTCACCAGCAGCTCAGCAGCCACCACAGCATTATTGGGTGTTTGCTGTGGAGCACTTGGTGTGACAGTGAACCCATCCCCTCTCTTAAAAGGAGCTGTCAGCTCCCTGTAGGTTAGATTCTGTGGTTCCGATAGCTAAACCCTTACTACAACCCCTACAAGACAGGGTTTGCAATATTTTCTTCTCTCCTACATGACCTCCCTGGCCACATGTAGATCAGCAACTGCTGTTCAAGGGTTTCTGTAACCTCTAATGGGATTCATCAGTGTGGGCCCACAAACCCACACCTGGCAAATGCAGAAGTCAAAAGTGCTGGGATCTGGGGGTAAGAGTGCAATGGTAATTTCAATCACACAGAAGAGCAGGAAAAATCGATACATCTAAATGAGGAAAGCAAAATGGGAAGACAGAATAATAATACCCTAGCCTCCACACAGATATGACAAACACTGAAGTATAGGACTGGTATATAAAGCCTAAAAGAATTACTAGCTGGAGTTCTGTCAAAATTGTCCCCTTAGGCTTTTCCTGGATCTTTCTGTCTACAGCTCTTAACAAAGGAAAGTACAAAACACTTAGGGATGTATTTTGCTGTCTACAATCTTCTTTCCTTATCTTCTCAAACTACATAGGAAAAGTGAACTGTTATGTCTTAAAAGGATTTAGGCTATAAGATTTCAAGTAATTTGTTCTTTTTCTGATTCATATGGGATGTTCAGTTCCTGACAATGCCACAGGTGAAATTTTCACAAGTCCTCAGCACTGACTTATTTCTTCACTTCTTCAATTCATTGGAAAGTTCTGTGATAAAATTAAGAAGTTATGCAAACTGCTTGTGTCAGGTACCATTATGAGGCCTGGTATGAAGGGTAGCTCACTGTGCCTCTACTTCAGTCACTTTCTCTAACAGGTCTGAAACCATCCTGACATGGTAGGCAGAGCTAGATCTGACCCTTTGGGGTATGGTTAAACCCATGGTTCACAACTGCCATGATATAGGAAACTCCTCTGCATTTTCCATGCATTTTAGAAAAAAACAGGGAAGTTAATCTGAGCGCTTCAAGAGCAAACTGGAATCCTGGAGACCAATCACAAGTAATGTAAGTTGCCGGAGGCAGCAGGACTTCTGACAGAGGTGTGATTGAAGCTGCCTGCCTAAACTCCAGACTCACCACTGGTTGAAATCGCTAGCATTCACTGCTGTCACAGCTGATAACCCTTTGAGCTAAAGTGTCCAGCGGTTGAGTTAGAGGATATAACAGTCTGCTGGACTTCCTCAGCCTGATTTGTTCCCTCAGGAAGCAAAAGAAGGAAGGGCCTGGTTTTATTTTGGGCTTGTCCTACAGTCCAAGTTATATCCAGATTCAGGAGCTTGGAAACTATACTGTCACCTCTGGTTTAGAAACAATTTAGTAGGCAAAACCCACCAGCCCCAGGAGTGTCGCCCTGCCTATGAATGCTAGCAGCATGTGCCTATAGCACCACTCATGAGTCACTCACAAAACAGAATCATCATGAAACCGTAGAGTGGTTTGAGTTGGAAGGAACCCTTAAAGATCATCTAGCTCCAACTTCCCTACCATGGGCAGGGACACCTTCCACTAGACCAGGCGGCTCAAAGGGTCATCCAACCTGGCCTTGAACACTGCCAGGGATGGGGCACCCACAACTTCTCTGGGCAACCTATTTCAGTGCCTTATCATTCAGGTTCAAAGGCAGAGGTCAGTCAAAGCTGAAGTCCTGGGGACATTGAAAGGAGTATGAAATCCCAGAAGAAAAAGCTGGGTATAGGTGAAATCAAATAACTATGGGAGAACATTATATTTTTATTCAGGTTTATTTTCATTCCTTGCAGGTAGTTGCTCTATTTTCCAGGGCAGTTTTTGTTGGTGTGAAAGCTTAACGTGCTGCCAGAATTTGATAGTGTACCCTTACTCTGACTATATCGATCTTCCTGTGAGCATGGATACGCACATGCATTGGCAAACAAAATTCCTCGCTTCTGCACACAGACACCTAGCTATAGATGAAATACTGCTGGGTTTGAGATTGAGTTTCCTGCTCAACAAAAATGAATGTCAGGGCTGGTCTGTATGCAGAGCTCTATACCAGAGGCACTAACATTGTCGAGCTGCTGGTAAGATGTAAACACATCCTACTTTTAGAGCAAGCCCCCCAACCAGGGCTCTACTAGGAAGGAAATGAACTTACGAAGTCTGGCTGTTCCCTTTGCAACAGGATGGGAATGTAAAATATACAACATAATTACCTGGAACAAGAATGTTTGGTTGAAAATATTCTAAACCCACAAATTATATTCATAGTTTATCTGTTTGTCTGTTTTCTGAGTAAATTTGCTTTCAGTGAGGGGCAAATACTAAGAACTTCATGCATGGGGCTCATCTACACAGATAGGCTCCACTTGTCTCCTGCTCTGCCCCTTTTTGAGAGATTACCTGGGAGATTCAATGTTTCCTTCTGTTTAATTTTATACTCACAAAGGCTGAAGGAAGAAGCCATTTATAAAAATCAGTCATATGTGTGCTAATCCTTTTTTTCAGAGACCTATTTCCCTGCATAATGTGGCATATAACCTATCAGATGGAATCTAATTGAAAGAGGGAATTCTTTCACCTTGTATTCTCTAAAAACTGCCACTGCTGTTTATATACCTTCCTTACTCTTAAGCTTTCCAGGGTTCATCAGGCCTTTCATCATGAAGTCCCTTAAGAACTGCTAGGAAAAAAAATCTCTCCTGTAACCTGTCTTCCTAGGGCAGTGATGCTTCCAAGGTCATGCTATTTCTGTGTTATTTGAGCTCCTAAAGACTACCAAAACCCCTCACTAGTTTCAACACAATTTAAAAAAAAAAAGGCAGAAATCTCAACTACATTTATGTTCTTACAAGCTTTGTGAAAGCCAGCAGCTGAATAAAGGCAAGGCAGACAAATTAGTGCCATCACTGAAGGAAAAGTTGCAGTGCAAATGTGCAATGCTAGCTACTAAGAGCAGATTCAAGAGAACATATGAGTGGGAAAAGTTTTGGGGAGAGCTAACACTCTACAGGAGATATTTTAACCATGTGAGCCCCTTGTTTGTACAGGCTTGGTTTATTATCAACTACAACAACTTGAAGGCAATTGTGAGAAAAATTCTGGCTGCTTATAATTGGCCCTGGTGCAAGGCTCTCCACTGATATTTAAGGGGGGAAATGGGAATAACTTAGGAAACCAAACTAACACAAAACAAGAAGGAACCTTTGTTGCTCTGCACCTGTCTTTCCAGCATACTGGACTAGCACTAGAATCAGCAATGGGATCTGTCCTCAATGTATATTCAGTGCTACAGTCCTAAAGACAGACCAGACCTGTATAATTTGGCCCCAGCAGAAAATTGCAGCACATTATGCTGTTTGTCATAGCCCTAACCACTGTCCTGCTCCAGCGCACAGTAGGGCTGTTCATACTCACCCATCTCTGTCCTGGGTGGTTGTCTGCCTTGACTGATAGGAGAAGTCTACCAGGGGATCTGTCAAAGCTCTAGGTTGTGACATAAGGACCCACTGGTCATTCACCAAAGGGCCTTGCTTTAGCTGCTGTGATGGATAATATAACTTTACCTTCCCCTAATCCACCCCCTTGTCTTTTCTTGAAGCATGGTGATTCAGCAATGCCTTCCTGACCCAGCTGAGACAAAGCAGAGCAAGTGATCTTGGATGTGCTGATAGCAGCAGGAAGAATAATCATCAGCCTCATAGCTCAAGGGCATCTGGATCCTAGTATGTGACTCAAATGCAGAAATCAGATAGATTTAAAGCCATACCTTTCTTAACATTCCTTTGAGAACTTTGTCCCCTTCTGTGGCTTTTGGATGTTTTTTTTTCCTTTCTTTTAAGAGCTGGCTCTTGCTGCACCATTGAATCATTCCTATGCTTTCACACCGGGCGATTCTAATATAGTTGTGTTTTTATACTGTTCACACTCCAGCTTGACTTTTCCCCAACTATCAAAAGATGCTGTGATTTTATTCACACTTTCTGACCTTAGGTGAAAGCGTCAGGCATCTGTTCAAAACGTATTTTGCTGGAACACAGATCATGACACTTCCTTGTGCTCTGCAGTCCTTGGCTGTGTTTGAAGAGCAGGCTCTAATGCTACTAAGGGACACAGGCATCTTATTGCCTTTTTGAGATCTGAAGTCTGAAAAATACCTCTCAGTTATCTAACATCTGTGTTTCTGCCAAAGACATTTCCTGCCGCTAGATACAGAGAACTATCTTATTTAGAGAGTGACAAAAAGACCCCGCAAGGCTTCAGTACTGTGGTGACCAGGGTTGCAGTGCCAAATGCTTAGATGCTCATCTTAGGTGCAGAACATACAGAGCTGAGCTACTTACGTACCCAGAAATCCTGAAAAATTAGTGTGAGAGGATTCAGTGCTAACTCATGCCCAAGGCAGAGCAGTCACAAGTTAATAGTAATGCTTGTAGACCAAAGCTGATAGGAATTTTCAGATCTGGTCTTACAGATGACAAAGAAAGAGACAGAGCTGATGAAAGCCTTTTTCATCCAAGCAGTTTAGTTGATACTGGGTTAGACAGACACTGGAACATCATGAGTCAAAGGACACTTATTTTCAACTCCCTCTTTTACCTCCAGATATCTGGTATCTCTTCTCTCCTAAGCAAATTGTCTCATTACCAGACTGTATAACATGTTCATGAATGTGACTCTCTGTCTTCCGGTTGAAGTTCTTCCAGTCTGAACAGCATAATTAAATAGCCTTTTTGCTGGAAGTGGTGCCAAAGAAAATGCTTCACAGTCTAGAGGTTAGGGCACTCAGCTGGGAAGGAGAAGTCCTAGCTGTGTGGCCCTGCTCCAATAAATATTTACATATTGTGCACAAAATACAGCATTGCTGCCAAGAAGAAAGGAGGAAGAATCACTTTCTGGGCAGATAACACCCTGCCAATTTGATTGCGTACTTAGAGGAACAGGGGGAGAGAATGATTTGAGATGATCAAATTCAGGTCTCAGATATAGGTAGGATGTGAGCTTCAGGCACTCTTAACTTCTTTAGGCTAAGCAACAAGAGCAGTTACCAACTGCTGAGAGAGCTGGCTTTTACTGCTTTTATGCATTGTTTACTTACGCTGCAACTATCTAAGGTCAGTCAGGGTGCCAAAATCTGCATGAGGCTTTTTCCATAGTTCAGCATTGTGCAGAAATCTTTTCCACTTAGATTCTGTTAGGCTCCAAATACTGTTTCCTGAGGAAGCTAATCAGTTCCCAGAAACATTTGTGTGGTGCATAAGGTATTGCTTATCATCAGCCAGTGGTTCACTAGCACTTGTAAAAATAACAGTGTTAGCAATAATAACAATATAACATAGTCCATTCAAAGTTTCATCCAGGGAAATGAGGCACATAATCAATATCAAACCTTTAAAAGTGGACGTAGTAATTTTCAGAGAGATTTTCAAGTTAACATACCAGAGCAATTGCTTGTGCCTTATTAGTAGCCTATGGAAATTTCAAGAACTCATGAGATGCAAAACATCCAGTGGACCTGAACCAGCAGAACGGATACAGAGATCTAACCAGATTAAAATGATTAAAAACAGGAAAAGGAAGAATTTGCAATGACTGGTTTAATCACAGGGGCAAGGTGTCCCTGTGGTAAAATACTACTGCTTTTTAAATGTGCATCTTCTTCTCCCTGGGATGCCTGCTACAAACAAGACATCAAGATCACCCCTGCTCTACCTGGGAATCAACAGAAAAAGGTCATGTGCGTACTGAACTGGAGACAATAAAGGAGGGTTGAGTGAAGTGCTGAGTGAATGTAGCTTTTTAAATGCTCTTTGTGGAGAGATCTACCTCTGTGGTCTGGGGAAAAGTTCTTTGTCACTATACATACCATTTCAGTTAAAGCAAAATTAGTACCTGCAGCAGCACAACTGCAGTTTGACAAATCTCTTGGGGGGTTGGACTGCTTGGTCTCCAGAGATCCCTTCTAACCTATGATTCCGTGCTTCTGTTACATCATTCTAGAAAGTCTTGACAAAAGAATCTGCCCAGACAGCAGCTCAGCTGCATATCCCAGGCAACAAAGCTGAAGGAGACATTTACCAGCGTGGGTGTTATTTAGAGATGTTGGAAGTCATTAGGCATCTCCATAGGGTAAGAGAAGTGACGAGATCCTGCACATAACATGTGAGTGGATGGGGATAGCAACTTGTTAATTCAACAAAGGCACATAGTAGGGTTTTTCCATGTCAAGCAAAGTTGAACACCACATCAGGACAGGAGCCTCATGACTGAAAATGGTTACTCAGCAAGAAGAAGGCCTGGTTTCCTACTGCACATACTGCAATACGGCTGACTGATAGACTCACATGAGGGATGTTTTGCCAAGCACACAGAGAGCCAACATCATGGGAATGTGCTTTTAAAACACATTGTTTGGAAGCAAAAACATGATGGAAAAACATAGCAAATAATGGCAAGATATTCCTTCACAAACACCCTGTAACACCTCCTTGAGAGGCCAGTTTCTGAGAGAAATTGCCTGGGTCTTCACAAAACACCATAAACCACATAAACATATAACATGCAGGAGAACAAAAAAAAAGGACATCCATAGGATGGTCACACAGAACAGGTGACTCAAAGATTATTACGCCAGATTGGAAAGCTTCTTTCTCACTCACCTTCATAAGTCATGTGAAACTTTCCACAGACACCTGGCTACTAGGTTTCACTTTTTAATGTTTTGTATTAAGCATCTGTGTGCACTGTTTGTATTTGTAAAGGCCAAGGCTTCCCAAGTAATTACATGAGCAGCCATAAAGATTTTCAGAGGAATATATTCTGTGCTAGTTGACTTGGATATCCCTTCACTATCTTCTTGTAAAAAGCTAGCTATTTGATAAATCAGTTATCCTGGATGCTAATCATGACTTCTAACACGATTCTTTAGGCATATTTTTTTTTTTCTCTTTTAATTCTCAGATGTTTGTAGTCTGCCATGTTTGCTGATGACCTTTAAATAACTCCTCTGTGTCAAACACTGAATAATCTAGAGTTTTCTCTTGCTTGCCATTTCCTTCATCTTGGATCTTGTACCTTTGAAACTGATGTTTCAAAACTGTACAGGATACAAAAATTAATTTTGGAAATGGCTTTTCTCTTTTTTCTTCTAAAATGAAGAATGTTCATTCTTTTTTTAAAAAAAAGCGTCCAAAATCTAGTCTCGCCTTATCTCAATAGGTTGTCCTGACATATACTGAGCCCTGTTAAGGAGGCATGGTTTTGGATGATTTGTATTTCAGAAGTGCTGTTTGATTTAATGATTGCTGTCATTTCCCTTGTTGTCTTTCTTCACCGATAGCAAGCCTTGCACCTAACCTACTGGAACCCATCTAGTTGGCCACTGGTGTGCTGTGCACCTCACAGACTGTGAGCCAGGGGACAGTTCGATAACTAGTGTTTCAACCGCATAGAGAGCTCAGACTCTCAGGGACAAAAGGTTAATTGGAACAGATGTTATTTCAGAAATTGCTTGATGCCCAGAGATCACGTCTTTGTCTCCTTAAGCCTTTTTGGTGGTGTTGGAGCGCATGATCTCTCTTGTTTTTCTCACACTGGGCTCCTTTTCATCTTTTGAATCACTCCAAACAATGGCAATCTTTACAAATGCAGCTAGCCCTCCTCTTTATATCAGGCATTCTTCCCTCTAGGGATACAAGTGATCTTAGCTAAAGCAAGAAGTAATTAATGCCATTTCAAAAGCTGTGTGTTTCCCTTGTATAACCTTAGCAAAAGTTGTGTCTATTTTATACTTTGGTGATGTGTTCATGCTCTCTGCTGGTTTTGACCTCTTCCATTGAAAGACACTTGCATAACTTCAAAGAGGTTTCAGATTTACTTTAAGTGTCCCAAAAGGGATGATGTAAAAACTTTTTGACTTCAGACCATTCTGTCTCTCTCATAGTGGGAAACAAATAGAGACTTCCTCATGTCTTTGAAAATCTCTTTGCTGGTTTGAAAGAATGCAGCAAGAACACCTCTGAGATTACTTGCACAATTATGTCCCAGTACTACTTCTGGCAGTGGGAATGAGAAGAAACATGTTAAGGGCTCCCCCTCCTCCAGTGAATCATGTCCCAGAGCTCATTATTATGAACAGCAGATAGAGAGGTAAGAGATGGAAACTAAATCTGAAATCATAAACTCATTAACAGACATCTATGACCATCTCCCATGTGCCCAGAAATATGGGCCATCAGGTATTTCTGAATAACAGTTGAAGTCTGAAGTGTACCCTAGGGAAAGCAAACATTTCTTCACTGAATACTCTACAGCAGCTTCACAGTAAGGTTGAAGTTGTACAAAGAAGTAGCTGTAAGCAAAGGAATAGAGTTGAGAAATACCTGTGGTCTGTCCCTCTTAGGAAAAGCCTTAGTATGAACTGTAAGGTGCAATTGAACATTACTGGCTGTCAGGTGTTATTACTGCAGTACATGTTTTTGTTTGACCACTTCCTTGCTGGTGGGCATTGACTTTGCTTTGAGCTTATATGTTGCTGGAAAGTTGAAGCCAAGCTACAACCTATATAAAAAATGAGTAGGTTTCAGACAATATGTGAATGCACCTTGTCAGCACATCTCTTTCAGCTGTTCCATAGGTGACTGTATCACATCATGGCTTGTCTCAAAGAAGCTCTGAAAGTTAGTGGGAGTGGTGAATATCTGTAAATGTTCAAGACAAATCTCTCAAATGCAGCTCATTGGGATACATATGCCAGATGATAGTTTTTTAGTATTGTCGCCCTAATATAAACCCTGAATTGCTTTGCTGGCTTCAATGAGAGTAAGAACTGAAACTTTATAAAACCTATAAAAGAAGATAGGAGCAGAAAGCTGACAAAAACATTCCTGTGTCCTGGGCAACAAAACTTCATCCTGTGCCCTATCAGCATGGCAAGATTACATGGTTTAATTAGAAAATGCCATCACCAGAAGCACCTCTGGTAGGAATAGCAAAGAGCGTGTAACAGAGCTAACTGTTTAGACAGAGAGGGGGGTAACAGCAATAAATTATTTAAGTAAGATTTGTACCTAAAAATGACACGTTTTTTATTCCTGTGCTATTCTGGCTAAGGATATGAAATATTCATATTTCTCCCAGTCCAAGTTGCTCACTGCCTGGATGTATTCCTGTGATGTTAAGTGATGTGAAAGATTTACCTGTCCTCAATATTAAACAATATCATGAGGTAGCATTTCTTTAGTGTAATGTGTGGTGGCATCTCCCTCTGGTAATATGATTTATTATACCCACTTTACATTTGCAGAACGATGCATATGGCCAAGTATCTTTAATGCAAAGTGATGCCTAGAGAAATGTTTCCCCAGAATAAAAAGGAACTGCTGACCTCTCCCCAGCTACAGTGATGCATGGTTTTTCTCCAACACCCAGTGAGGCATGGAGTTAGATTTTCCTTATGTAAATTGAACTAAGATTTAGTGGGTTTCAGACAACCAGTGATACTTAATATCTGTTTCTCCTTTACAGAATGGGAAACCTTGATACCAGATTGTCAATGGTCTTACAATTTAATTATATACGGTTAGGCAGGAGAGATATCATTACCATGGCACAAACTGTTTGTTAAAGTTGAGTTTTATTGCTGATCCCTGAAATCCATGCCTTACATAAAGGCCTTGAAGAGGCAATATTTTTCTCAATACAGGAAGACAGTTTTCTATACAGGAATGGAGGTGTCCACTCCTGTATTTCTGATTGTAAAAAGCATACAATCTACCAAGTCTGTACTGAACTCCAGTGCAAAATGACTGACCGATGGAAGGACTGTGGAGAGTCCACTCCACTCCTGCAAGTTCCATGGACTCAGCTTATCTAATTTGTACTGTGATATATCCATCCCTGCTGGACTTCTCACTAACACATGAAACTAGCTTCCCTCAATGTAAAGTGAAATGTAGCTTGATATCTATGTGCAAACTGCAGCTGAAATAAATGCTCAGTTTGCATTCTGGTTGTCTGAGAGGGTGTAATAGGTGAATATTGTACCCTTTAGGCCCACAGACCTCATTACAACTATCAAACAAAGCAGTGCGACTCTGGGACACAATATCAAAACTGCCATAAAACAATTAAAAGTTCAACCCATTTTAAAATGATAAATTATTTGACTGTGTGCTGTTTTTTTCTTTCACATGTGGAAAATCTCTCCACTGGAGTCTCTTTTATTCAATTCAGTACATGTGTTTAATAAACAGGTATTTAATCAAATAGAACAAAGGAGAGAAAATCTTTTTACTCTAGTACAATACTCTTCCTATTTACAATACATTTCCTCATATCCCTCTTGTGTTGGGGGCCACACAGCTGGATGCAGTACTCCCGGTGGGGTTTCACCAGAGCAGAGGGGGAGAATCTTTTGATGCAACTTACGGTTGGCTTTCTGGGATGCAAGCACACACTGACAGTTCATGTTGAGCTTCATCTGGAGAGGGTGTGCAGTGAGAGAACAAGGGAGAATGGTTATAAATTGAAAGGGGGTAGATTTAGATTAGACATTAGGAAGAAATTCTTTGCTGTGAGGGTGTTCACTGGCACAGGTTGCCTAGAGAAGTCATGGCTGTCCTATCCCTGGAAGTTGTCAAGGCGAGGTTGGACAGGGGTTTGAGGAATATGGTATAGTAGATGGTGTCCCTGCCCATGGCATGGGGGATGGAACTAGATAATCTTTAAGGTCCTTTCCAACCCATGCCACTCTATGACTCTATGACTCTATGTTTTTCCAAAGGACCATGTTAACCCATCTATTACAAGCAATCATTTGATCTCTGAAGCCCTATAGCTGATATGAGCAAAGTCTGCCATGTGTTTGAACATCATTTTCTGCATGCTCCTGCTTTTCTCTAAGATGAGTGAAGTTGAATATCTCCAACATAATATTTAAGCCTGAAACTCTTTCATGGTAGGTACTAAGCAAGAAGGAATTTTTCTGCCTCTGTTTAATACAGGAAGGATGCAGTTAGATAAATATATTCTTAGAGGTTTTGGGCCAAGCAAAATTAATCTTGTGGTGATGAGAGGTGCACATGGTGAAGCACCTTGTTTCTAGGTAGAGTATGAAGGAAAGGCTCTTTTTTTCCAGCAGTAAGGAATTTTCTACCTCTTGCAAGAGAGAAGGAGAAATACACTCAGCAAACACTGAGGATGGAATTTTCTTTGGTCTAAAGTAATGTTTGAATTCCTCTAAATTAAGTGATCTAATCTGATGCATTTTTACTGAAATGATGTGTTGCAACTAAGCCATGGTCCCTTCATGGACAGTACTGTATTATGCAATGCTTACAGTTTAATAAGAGATACTTGTCTTGAGCCCCATACACCTCTTTTCCTTAATCCAAGACGATCTAAAGCCCAGTTACAATTGCAGCAATCTGTTACTTACTATTGTTGGGGGAACAAAGACCTTACTGATATTCATCTTAGATTACAAAAGCCAAAATAAAGTGAGTGATAGGTTGCCTCATAAACATGAGGCAAAATTTCTTTACTGAATGAAAGCTAAGAATCTGTTGAATAATATTTGATTTTGTTTCTCTAGAAAAGTTCCCAACTTCAATATCATTTATCACTGCATTATTGTATTCAACATATGGAGTCAACATCAAGGTTACTTAAAATGGATTGTATGTTTAGTGTTTCTGCAGGGTTGTTACAGTAGCTTTTTGTCTACACAGGGCTGTCAGCTGCACATTCCATTATATTTGCTTTGCAGTGCAATAGATTTTCCTCTCCTCTAGTGGTTTCCTGGGCTCCAATCAGAATTCTCACACTAAAGGTAATGTAGCAGGTTTATCCTGATCATAAAGTGAATATACACAGGGTGATATCTGCTGTACAGAAACTTTATTCATCTTATGGGAAAGATAATGCATATAATACTAATATATGAATGCAATGCAGTATCTAAAGATATATATCCTCAGGAGGCAATTTATCTGAAGGGCTGTTTTTCTGGTGTTCGTTCATTTGTGGGAAGATGGTATCCCCAGACTGAAAATGAAGCAAATGAAGGGACTTCCCTGGTGCAAAGTGATGGATGATGATTTTGTTGCTACTGCCAAGAGATGCATTAGACTAGGTTTCTCATTCTGAGGATGCTAGATGAAAAGGGATTAATTTCATGACCTTTTGGGAGACTGAATTTCCATTCTTAATTATAAAATGATGCCCTATTATAATTTTCTCTGAGGTACCTTGATGATTGAAGCTGAGTTACTTGACTCAGGGACACACAGAGGTTCCAGAAGGCCCAAAGGCAAAACTTGAGGCACACCATTTACATAGCAAGATATACCACGCTGTGAAAATTCAAACTCCTTTCACAACAGAAACCCAAAGCAGACTGCCATCTTGACCCTCCACCTCCCGGCTCATCCTGGTAAGAATGGATTTTTGGGAAACAGATGCATGTTGGGAATTGGACAGCAAATGCCATGATCCAAAAATGTAGCCCACCTGAGAAACTATGGGATAAAACTTCCAAGTCTGTCCTTGATATGTGACCTTGTATTTTCCAAGACTGATATATGATTTGATATGAAATATTTTACATACAGCATCACTAATTTTTCTACTAAAACCAAGTAGTTTGCATTATAAATCTGTTAAACATTTTCTCAGAAAATGGCTCATGTCCCAGTTCGAGTTCTCTGAAATGAAGCAAGGCATCAGTGTTGGGACTTAACTGACTGAGTACAGTATCATTTTAGAAACACTAGGCTATATTTGACTGCCTCCAGTCGCAGCCCAAGCAGATTGGAGACCCATGGGCCCAATGCCATCCCTGCCAGGACTCTGAGGATTTAAAATGTCATGAGTCATGCCTGTCTGAATGCAACACTGGCTGATCCTCATTAAGATAGTGATGGGTTTGAGCCAGGGGTGGTGTTGAAGGGGGCAAAATTTAGTTCTTTGGCATTGTCATTCCGTGTGACTTCATTGGCATCATTACAACTTGCTCAGCCTATGTGATATTCCCTGATCAGAAGCACTGGTGAGACCTAAGCATGCAACTCACAAATATGTCCTGACTGACAGCTACTTTGTGCTTTTGAGGTTTGTTTTTTTTTTTCTTTTCATTGGCATTAGTTTGTGTAACAGAGTTGATGGTTAAGTGTTGGTTTTAGCAGAAGTCAGTTATCTTAACACACTGAATTTTTCTCTAATATAATATGATGCCATGCAAAGATTACCTGACATAAACTGTTGCTCAGGTCTGGATTTTCATGAAGCTAGTGGTTATGGCTACACTTCCCTGAGAGCCAGTGATGGATGAGGTCAGGTTTCACTAATGTTTTCTGATGTGTGGCACTAAATTTCCTTAATATAAACTAATCCATGTCGAGGAGTATCCTTGACTCCATTTGACATATGAGGCTTGGTTTTTCCTTCTTGGACATAATGGGAACGCGCAGACACCTTTTTTAAATGTGCAGCCACAAGTGATGCTGTATTTCTCTGTGTTCAGAGAAACTCATTCTCATGCATTGATATGTATTAAATTCTTGCAGTTTTTTTCCTACTACAGTAAAATACAGCAATATACATAAATAGCTATCAGCAAAAAATTAGGTTGCTCCATCATTTATATCAGTAACACCAGCGCGCAGACATCTTTTCTCAAGTAGGGCAGTCTTATGCAGGCCTAAGTTATAGAGGGAAAAGTAATTTTATTAATCATTTTACTGCACATTAGCAGTTTTCTTGGATATAAGGAGGAAGTTCTTTACTGTAGGGGTGGTGAGGCACAGGAATGGGCTGCCCAGGGAAGTTGTGAATGTTCCATCCCTGGTGGTGTTTGAAGCTAGGTTGGACATGGTTTAGTGGGAGGTGACCCTGATCCTGGCAGGGTGGTTGGAACTAGGTGATCTTAAGGTCCTTTCCAACCCTAACTATTCTATGATTCTATATCCAGAATAATGTCATATTTCTTCTTAGCTTAGAAGCAGGGAGCCCTACCATTATATAGCAGTTATTCCCTGCAGCCGTCAGTCTTATTCATCATCAGCTGCTGGTAAATCTCTGTCATTTGGGATGTTTTACATTTTCAAATAAATACTGATTCTGTTTATATCAGAGAAAACAAGTAGTGTGCCTTAATTATTTCAGGCAAAAAAAGAAAACTAATGACAATAAACTACATTTTTCTGTTATCGCAGACTGAAGTGGCTTTTTCAAAATGCAGTTTTCTATGTTCAACTCCTCTCAGGGAATTGAGGCTTCGGACATCACTGGGAACAGAGAAATCCAGCACTGTGCATTTCTTTTCACATAAAGGGACAAGTGGCACATTTTACACACACAAGGTCATTGTAACTCATTTTCAGCTATTGTGACCGCCACTCTCTGGGCCTGCCAACAATTATCTAGAATAATGGAATTTTTATAGGAAAACTGATGAAAACTAAGTAAAAGTTAAGTAAAGTAGTCCAAAACCATTTCTGTGTCTGAGTAATACCCAGGATCTTAGTGTTGTTAGTGTCTGTGGTAGATTTGGCCTATAGTAAAAGCTTTTAGATAAATTTTTGTGGTTCCCATTCCAACTGGTACTTCCCCATGTCCCTCAAGGCCTGGGTCCTACCTCAGTGACATCTTCATGCCTTTTGCCTACATTGCTGTGGAAGCCCTTCTCCCATAGGACTTCTGTTCAGACCTCTCCATGCAATGAGTAGTGGGTAAAGACTTCACACAACTCTTTCAATTTCTGATGCTCGATCTCTTTCACTGGGCATTTCAGAATGACCAATAATTAAAGTAATAGTAGGCAGTCTTCCATCTACTGAAAGAAACTTCTGAATTAAAAGCTTGTGCACAAAGATGTTAATATCCATTCAGCCTTATATGATATAATATTTCTTCAGAACTGTTGGAACAAGTCCAGAGGAGGGCACAAGGATGATCAGGGGACTGGAGCACCTCCTGTATGAAGATAGGATGAGAGAGTTGTGGCTGTTGAGCCTGGAGAAGAGAAGGCTGTGCGGACATCTCCTAGCAGCCTTCCAATATCTGAAGGGGGCCTACAGGGATGCTGGGGAGGGACTCTTCATGAAGGACTGTAGTGAGAGGACAGAGAGTAATGGATTCAAACTTAAACAGGGGAAGTTTAGACTGGATCTGAGGAAGAAGTTCTTTACTGTAAGGGTGGTGAGGCACTGGAA
>JASSUY010033899.1:0-82483 GCA_032466535.1 Forpus xanthops
CAGGGTGTTGGAACTAGATGACCTTAAGGTCCTTTACAACCCTAACTATTCTATGATTCTACGATTCTAAGTTCAAGCAAACATGAAAGGGTAGTCCAACTTCTTATTATGAAGTTCCCCCCAGCATAGAAACTTTTCTTGCTATGTGTTCTGTAAACCAGGGGGAAAATACAATATTCATGAAATCATACTTCAAAGATTAGATGAATTGACACATTTGAGACATTTTGTCATAAATAACTAAAAGTGCAGAGGATAACTAGAAAATTGAAAGGCAGTTCCATCTTCTATAATTGTTTGGCCTCCAACACATAACAGTCCAAAACTGAAAAGCACGGACAGCCACCAACAACCCCTTAGTTTCAACATGGACGCACTGGGAGATAATAAGAGTTAATACGGTCCAGTATGAAAAAGCTACCAAAGCTAAAGTAACCCAGGACTCTCAGAACATGAATTTTGATGATAAGTCATAACTGAGGGCTGAAACAATGCTAGGGTCTAATAGAAAACATTTATTGATAATTAAGTCTTTTGGTTATTAAGTTATCTAGGAAATACGTGTATAGTACAGGCTGCGCCTCACTGTATTTAATGCCAAAATAGTTAACCACAACTGTTTTAGTTAGAGTTTCACTTTTTTTCCAGACACTTCCTATTAAAAAAAAAAAAAAAAAAAGAGGCACTTACAGCAGCTGGAAACAGAGGACAATGTGTGCCTCTGCCCTGCTTCAAGAGCTGTCCCCCACATCAGAACACAAGAGCCCCTTCAGAGATTATGCAAGGATAGTAACCTCCGCTGAGGAGGATTTTGAGGAGCTGAAGCAGTAACCTCCTAAACAACCTGGGTGAAAGAAGAACCATGTGAATATGCCTGGTTTCAGAGAGTCCCTTTCCAGAAATAGCAGAGGTGTAGGATGTGGCAGTGTTTGTTCTTTGCCTAGTTAGCAGTGTGAGGGCTGGAGTGCTCCCCTGGAAGAGAAGATCTCCATACAGATGCCTCTTCTTTTGTATCCAGAACCAAGGGAAAGAAAAAATACATGATTTTGCCTATACTTCTACAACCATGTGGTCATTTACTTGAAAGGTTTCATATCTGGGGTCTAGTCCATGACTGAGCCGCAACTCAGGGTAAATCCTGCCACTGTTTGTTCGTGGCAAAAATTTCATTTTGTAGTGAATAAACAGTACTATCTACCAAAGAGCTTGTTAAGCCTATTTTTTTTTTTCTGGTTTTATAAATAATTCCAGTTCCTAATATGTCATGTAGGAGTCATAAACTGGGGAGGACAGAATCTCGCACATATTTCACAAAAAGACAAACATTACCTCCAAGGATGTAAAATAGAGAAAAAAATTCTGTAATTGGAAGCTCCTACTGTCTGTGCAAATTTATGTCACAGAGGAAAAGATTTGTACTCTTTACAGGTTAAAGTTAAAATCTTAATGCCTAGGTTTTTTACTTTGATGACTGTGTCTTGATTCATCATATTTTTTCTCTATAAATAGCTTGTAAGCTGGAAAATTCTGCAAGCCTGTCAACTTTCTCAAATCTTTTTTTTTTTTTTTTATCTTATTGATTTGTTTTCCGGAAGTATTTTCCTTTCTTTCTAATGTTTTATTTATCTAACCATGTTCACATTTTTATCCCTAGAAACCTTTTCATTTCTTTCCTGTTGCTGTTCATTTGTTTTTTTCCTTTTGTATTTTTCTACAGAAAAACAACTTGCATTTCAATAGCAATACGTTATACAGCTAAACCTCCCAAAGTGGTTTACATTTAATTACAGGCTCATAACCAAGTGCCTATATGACAAATGTGGCCTTTGAGATGTCAAGAAAGGGAAAGGAGGGCAAGCCTTTCACAATCAGACCATTGTGCAGATACATGTGCACTTTCCTTTCAGATGCGCACCACTGTAGGTTTGATATGTGATGCACAGGAGATAGCTATAAGGAACTGAAAACAAGAACAGAGAAAGACAGACTTTGCTATTCTGCATTAAGAAAAGGTACCACTGCTTCTGGAAAGCAGTGTTGCATTCTAATTCACATGAAGAAATGTAGAGTATTTCTTTTCACCCAGAGCAATACAGAAAAATATATGTAACAAAAGGCATGCATAGATACCTTGCAATTATTTTGTTCAATTTATGGCACGTGCTGTTTTATTTCTTTCCTTGTCCTCTCATATGTGTTATTTTTTTCTGTGGCAGTTTGCAGGGTAGTTTGCTGCTCATTAAATGATGAACAAGAAAGCAATCCATAAAATGTTTGCCACAGAACAAAACAAAAGATATTTGGAAATTAAATTGTAGTTCTAATAATAAAATTGTCTCATTTTAGCCTCATACCTCCTACTTAATGAACAAAATTAATGAGGAATCTAACTGAAATGCATCATTTTTTATTACTAGTGCAGAAATTTTCAATGATTATGAAGCCTGTAAGAGGTGTTTGGTTATATGACGCTTCTGGCAATTATTTGTTCAATAATTTAAACAAGTTATTTTAATTTCTCAACTTGGGACACTCAATAGTCTAGCATGTGTCAGCCAATCAACATTAGATATGTAATGTAACAGTTTTTATTTCTTTAGTTGGTTTTTCTTGAGAGCTGTTATATGAAATAACTGGACAAGAGAAAAAAAATAATCTAAAACTTTGTAGTAAACACAAGTACTAATCATGTATTTGTCATAGCCTGGTACTGTGGGATTGTCATTCTCATTTCACAGATAAAAAAACCCCGGCTTAAGAGGGCCTGTTAATTTTCTTGGACAAATTGATGCAGAACATCTACAGCTATGCCGAGAATAAAATCCTAGTCTAGTGCTTTATCCATCACATTACTGTTTCCCAATGGTGGATTGCAAATGCTCTTGCAATGCGTAACACTGAAATTGTTACATCAGGCTAAATGAAATAAAATCTAATTTCCTCATTCCATTATGTTTAAAGGTCACATATTTGCTAGTAACTGTTCAAAACACACATTCACACCAAAAATCTGTAGCTACCACTGACATCTTTAGGAGTGGGTTTTAGTTTCATTTTCCTTCCCACTTTTAAATAAAGCCAAACAGGCAAGATCACAAAATTGCTTTGCCTGAGACTGAATGTCACTACATTAAAAAGAATAACAAAACACCGCATTAGGACCTCGTATTCCTTCCCAAATATTTGGCCTGTTGGAGAAGGACAAGAAACACAATCACCTCTCACAGATGCTCCAGACCGAAAATGAACCCAAAATATCCAACCCACAACATCCCCTAGTACACTAAAATCATACCAGCACAGCATATGATAACCCAGAGTTGCCACGTGCAGGGATGCAGTTGTGCCATCAATGTGCAGTCCTGTGCAGCACTTACCCATGTGTAATTCTGCACATGTGCTATGGACTCTGCCATACACAATCCAGTGTCTAGCTCCATGGCACCTGCCGTATCACAACACATGGTGCTGCAGTACAAGTCTACATCATTCTCCATTTACTTTCTGCGTTTTATTACCTTGAGATGGTGATGAGGTAGAGCTACCTGCAATAGTAAGTATATGTGACATAGATACCTAACTGTACCATATGTTGACCATGAACAATTTCTCTCTATATATATATCTATATCTATATATATAGATATATAGAACCAGCTTCTATTCCTAGAGTTAGCTCCATATCTCAGTACTCCTTACAAACATTTCTCAGCCCCTGAAAGCTGAGCAAACAAAACAGAGCAGGCAAAGTGTTGCAAAAAACAGGAAAGGCTATTTTCAAGCTAAAATGGAACAGCAAAATGTTTTTTCTGTTTCACAGCTGATCTCAAGTCTGCTCGCTATTTTTAGCATCATTCTCTGTTGTGGGTTGTTGGTTTTTTTTTTTAATTTGACAGGTTTTTCTCCCTCAATCCATCCTCAAGCCCAATATGTGATGCCGTATGCAACAGCTCTGCAGATGGGCTTCACTTTGCATGATGCCTGCCACCCTTACAGCAACCTGCCAACATTGTATTAAGATAATGAAAAACAAAGTGTTTATAAAAGTAGGAAAGTATGGGGTTAGTGTATATTCCTTCTGTCTTTAAAAACTTACGTTTTTGACACAAAATATTGTTTGAGGAATCATACATTATTTTCATGGGATAACGCACTTCTAAGTACAGACAATAGCGTAACACCACACAGTTGTAAAGTAAGATTCTCACAGGTGGTGAGGTGGAAAGTCTCTGGCTTCTCTCAATGACTGGAATCCCTAAACAGATTTACACAGAACAAGATGAGGAAGTGGTTAGAGGACACAGATTTATAATCTGCTTTCAGTTTTAAAGCTCAACTTGGGTTTACATTTACATCTAGTGTGAATGGTATCCCACCTCTGAGAACAGTTCTCAAGGCTATTTTCATCTTAGGGCACTTCTAAACTGAAACTAGGTCTCTCCTTCTGCTCATAACTAGCAGCTTCCTGGACACTGAGAGCCCAGTGCCAGTGCTGTAGAGACGGGAGCAAGGGATCTGGGGCAGCAGCTGGGAGCCATCTGTGAGCCAATTACAAACCTGTAACTCACCACCAGTAATTAGTGGCCAACTGGAGATTTGTCAGGTACTTTGGTATCACCATCCAAATGAAGGGGCATTCTTCCTTTTCCCCTTCCACCCTTCCCTGTAGAACCTCTCAGTCTCTTTCATGCAAGCGGACCCTTCCCTCTAACCATATACACAGATTCAATATTTGCCATTTCTGACAAATTTGACCCCACTATTTGCTCTTTGGATAACTGCTATTCCCTCAATTCTTTCAGCATAAACTATAATTGCTGCTCTATTTCATGTTCAGTTTATAGCTGCATTTTTCTTCTACTTTTCCTGTTTACTTTCTAGAGATGAGCCTTACCTATTTGCCCCTCCCCATGTACACTGTTCAGAAAAAGTTATTCAATTTTGTTTATCCTTTTTTTTTTTTTTTTTATGATCAAGGCACAAAACCAAAATATTAAATTTAACAGACAGAGCAACATTTTACCAAGCTTTTACTTATATACTGGAAGTCAGTGCAGCACAAAGATTGCTTTAATAAATGAATGCAAGACAGCTTTTTCCTGGCTTACTCTAGGTTTAAGGAAGATGCAATGAAGAGAAGAAAGATTATATATTCCAAATCATCTCAGCTATCCGCTTTATCATTATTATTGCCTCCATTTTCTACTGCATTTTAGAGTATATTCTAAATGGAATATTAATATTAATTTCTTTCGTCTTCATGAGAGTTCAGATAATTTGGGATAATTAAGGGAGAGAGGATAGGAGAATCCATTGTGGGGTTATAAATCTCCAAGGAATGTGTTAGTTTTGCATTTTAGTTCTGCTGAAAAATGTAAATGCCTCAATTAGTGTAAAAATCAGAGGCTGCCTCTCTCATTAACAACAAGGCCTCCAACCTCTCACCTTGCCCATATCTGAATCAGAGGACTTTGAAATGGGAAAGTTGGCCCATTTTCCTAAACACAGAAACTGCTCTTAAAAAACATAACCAGAAAATATCTCCCTCCCCTGCCCCTTTAAAGAGCTAATTAGTTATCAGAAGATGCTTACTCAGATAAGTTTGTATCCTTTTGCAAGGGATGGCGAAGCTGATGCGCTTCTGGATGTTATTACAATAGACTTGAAGATAACAGCACTGGGTGTCTGAAGTACTGGGATGAATCTCTTCAATCTAAATATACCATATTTCATCAGAAACCTGTCAGTAAGGCACATGAGGGCAGTTTCACTGCTTGGCTACGCCATCCTACAGCTAACGCAGCCTGAAACCTCCTAAAGGCTGACTGGAATCGATTCATACACAGGTGGAATGCTACAGATCTCTCTTCTCAGCCTTTATAAAGGGAGATTTAGTAGAAAACTTTTTTTTTTTATTTATTGAGAGATTCATATTATATCAAGTTCAATGCTCCTCCAGTCCACAGTTAATCAGAAAAGTAAGTCCACACTTTAAAAAATGCCTGATGTATTCAGTGTGTATGGGGCCAAATAAATCAGGGAAAAAGAATATAGATACTACCACACACATCCAATTCTTGAAACATTCATTCCTAAGGTAGGGGCTGGGAGGGAAGGAGAAAAGCACTGCCTGCACTGATGATTACATTTCCTCACTGAATAAACCCCACATGTGCAAAACAGTAATGCAAAATTACCTGCTCCCTTTGCCTAAAGAAGGTTCATCTGCAATGATTTAATTAATTGAAGGATTAGCCTTCTGCTACCATTTTTGACCTAAGGTTTTTCTGCTATTTTTTCTTTTCCTGGAGGATCTTCTAGGCAGTATGGCACAAGTAATCTTATAGCACTGCATATTTTCAAGGCTATCAGCCCTACTCACAACTTCTAATACTTCATTTCTGTCATGCATTATTCAGGTTAACACTTTATAAGGTTTGAACCAGTCTTTAATGTATGAAGCGGTCCAGATAGGGGCTCAGTTGTCCAGATGCACTCAGGATGTTGACCCAGTTAGCATAGAGGAAGGGAAGCTCTGTTTCCATAAAGGAATTACTATGGAGAAAGGTCGTATTATCTCCTTGTGCCACACCCTGCAATTATAACCTTGCTTGATCACCTTCTGAATCCATTCTAAGTACTGCTTCCTCATCGATCATATCCTTTCCTCTGCTTGACAGCACAGGGACTACCAAGAAACACCCTACTGAAAGCAGAGCTTCAGCAAGTACTGCTAGGAAGAGTTGAGAAACAATAAAAAGAAGCAGGCATGGTAAAGCAGTAAGCTAAAGATTTGGGAAGTAAAAGAGTTTATTAGAATTGAGAAGGCATCATTCAAAAAGCAGAAGCTGTATCCAAATGAAGAAAATAAAAAGGATCATAAACTCTGGAAGATTAAATGCAAAAATATAATTAAGCAGGCCAAAAAAAAAAAAAAAAGTTTGAAGAACAGTTGGCTAGAGCAATCAAAAGAAATACTAAATTCCTCTTCCAGCACATCAGAGCAAAAAGCCTGCCAGGCAGTTTGTGGAACCCACTGACAGCCAGGTTGAACACTCAGAGAGAGCAAGGCTGTTGCAGAAATGTATAATGAATAATTGCATCACTGTTCACTGTAGAAGAAACAGGATATCTCCTCATTAGAAGCCTTTCTGATGGCAATGGTGCAGAGGATCCATTTGAAATAAAAGTGACTGTGAAGAGAGTATTGTAACATTAGCACAAGAGCTAACAACTCATCTGCATTGGATGGGGTTTGGCCAAGAATACTGAGAAAACCCGAGGAAGTAATAGCTGAATCACGAAGGGCCTCCCACATTAACTACTCACTAATATGTGATCTCCCACATTAACTTTTTGGGCAGTATGAGCACTGAAGTCTAGCGAATGTGATGCCAGTGAGGATCTAGAGAGCTACAGGCCTGCAAGCTAGTAACTATAGTGCATAAAATCATAAAAGCTGCAATAAAGGACAGACTTTACCTAAGATACGTGTCTAAATGCAGTCTATGTGGAAGAGCCAATGGCAGTTTTGTAGCAGGCAATTCCACTTTGTAAAATCCATTACAGTTTTTTTGAAGTTAACAAGCATATAAGTCAGGTGAGCAAATCAAGCAAAGTACAACTGGACTTCTAAAATGCCTTTGACAAAGTGTCCCATAAATGATTTCTAAAGAAACTTAGCAGCCACAGGTAAGGAGGAAGGACCTGGTAGGAACAGATGACTGGCCAAAAGACATGAAACAGAAGGTCTGTTCTTGCAACGGAACAAATACTCTTCACAATGAAGTAAAATGGCAGACTGAGCTGATAATTACCATTTCATAATGGGTGCTTTTGGGTACAATAAGTAGCTCCATCAACTCAGTGCTCAGCAGTAGAAAAAAAAAATGCCAGGAATAAAAAGAAAAACAAAAACTTTATTATGGTTCTATTTATCTACAGCTTGATTTTTTCCAGTTAGGATTCCCTCATCTCAAAAAGGAACATTTGAGTTTGAAAAACTTCAGAGAAACGATGATAAATTATGGAATGGTTTATAGAGTTCTGAACACTCATTAATAATGCTTAATGAGTGGACAGGAAATTACTCTTAGCAGTCTATTCACTGCAAGAAGCAAAAAGTTAAATAAAGCTCATAAGAGCTAGACTTAAAGCAGAGGTGACTCTCACAGAACAGGTTATCTCTCTCACTTGACACATATTGTTCAATATCCAAAGTGTCTCTTTTCTGGAGCAAGGACTTCATGTTGTTCTGTGCATGCCTCTTCAGGTCTAAAGTCCCTGAACTGGTCTTCTTGAAGCTATTGGTACAAATAATTATTTCATGCATTTGATGATTGCAGACTTAAGGGTCAGTTTGTAATAGAGAACTTCACTTGAGCAAAGCACTAGACCAATTCATAACTTCCAGTTCCCCCTTTGCCTGAATTCAAAGTCATCATAACAACATTGGTCTTCAGCAAGTTATCTCAGTTTAGACCAGGCAAGGCAAAGAGCAGAAGCAAATGGTAAGAAGAAAAGCTATGAATTCTTGTATTGCCACAGTGCACCCACTACAGTGTCTGAACTATGAACGTGAAAAATAAGCACGTGTGGCAAGACTACTTATACATTGCTTAAGATAGACATTTCCAGAATGCCTGCTTGGAGAAAACCTTCTGCTTTCATACTGTCCAGAGACTATTTTTGTATGTCTTGATTTTGCATTATTCTCTGCATTCCAATTTCTTGTATCATCTTGTTATGGAAGGTGAGGAGAGAAATCTCTTCCTTTACAGGTCATGACCCAAAACAGCTGGAAGAGGGAATCTACTTCAGATACAACCCCTACCTACAGAAGATAACTGACTTTCCCTGAATCAGAGCTAAAAAGGGAAGCTAAACATTACCAGGTGCCGCATGGGACTGCAGTTTTGCTGAAGACTGGGAGAATTCTCTAAAGGAGAGGGAAAAGGTCATTCCACATCCACTGATGCAGATCCAGAGTTATGCCATGGTTTACACTGATGCAAGATTAAGTTTGGGCACCATTTTTGACTGATGCACCCTCACTGTAAAACAGGCAATACCTAGGACTTTCAGACAGTTTTCACTAGATTTACACAAAAGCAAATGAAACCAAAACTGCCTAATGAGAATTACAGGCCCAAACCTAGTGAGAGTTACATAAACAGAGACTGGTTTTAGCTGCGAGACAAAACATGTCAGGTCCATTAATGAAAAACCAATTTTTCCTTTTGCAGCTCTTCCAGTGTGATTCTGGGGAGAATTAGCATAGCTAGGCCTCATGTAACTAAGACAGCATAAAAAAAAGAGATTTTCCAGCAACAGTACTTTCCTGATGAGTGAAAAAACATTGAGTGTATACTGGTTCGTATAGTTCTATTCTTCAAATAATTAAAAATTGCATAAATTTTACATTAATTAATGTAATTAGAAATTGTATGTAAAGGATTCCTCCTTTCCTTCCTAACAATTCAGGTAAACAAGCAAGAACAGAAGCTGTAGACTGATTGAAATGACCACAGATTTGTTTCTGTTCAATTCCCTATAAAATATTAGCAAAACCAAATGATTTTTAATTGTTTGACTAGAAATCTGGTTTGCAACTCTTTCAAATTTCCTTAGTATGTGAGCTCCATATGAGCACAGGATGTTTTTAAGGTAAGTCAGTCCACCGTAGCCACTCTACTAAAGAGACCTCTGCCATAAGTGTTTCCAGTTTAAAAAGAAAAATAAAATTGCAGGTGTTAACACTGAAGAAGAAAATTGGGACAGAAAATTAAGGTTATTAAGGAAGCTGAGAATTATAAAAGGGCCAACAGGGAGTGATTTCAGAAATCACAGTTTAGCAGCAGAGCAAATAAACAAGCCTGTGACTTAAGTCATCAAACTAGAAAATATTCTAGCAAAACAGTAAAATGAGACTCTCAAAATGGAGCCTGATTAACTAAAGCCTATATTCTTTCCCTTTTGGCTCATGATATACAGCCAACCTCACTGCCTTACAGGGCTGAGCCCTGAACATACACATAGACAGAAAAACACAATTACTCTAGATGCCTTCAGCTCTTGGAACTGGATTGAGATTTTGACAAAAAAGCCTGTCCGGCAGCACATCACTGTGTAAACTGTAAAGTGATGCTGGGACCTATTCCTGAGCTTTTCCGTTACCTGAGGGGATGCACTGGCTGACACAATAGCATGAGTCAGATTTTGCACTTAGCCCTGTACAGCCATGCCTGCCTGCAGAACTGGGAAATAAAACACCTTTGCCTTCATCTTCTTCACTGCTGCCTGACACATTTGCAGGCGGAGAACCTAATGACCACAGAAAAATTACTCTTCTCACTATCCTAGTACTGACTGCAGGAATAAGTAGTGCAGGGACACCAGGATAATGCAGAAGTATTCTCAGGACCCAATTCTCAGAAGGCTTATGCAAGGCAACTGATCTACTTAGAGGGTAAAGGAGAGGATGTTCCATAGACAGGGGGTGCAAAGAACCATGTCATGTGTTCTCTGCTCACAGAGGCTGTGGCCACAACAAAGATACCTGGCATTACAAATATTTAAAACAAAATGGAAATCAAAGCAGTTTGAATCAACCCAGCAAATTCTTCCAAGTAGCATAAATTAAAATCACATGTAGTGGGCAACAGGAAGAGTCAAACATCAACATTTCACCAAAAAAAACAAACAAACCAAAAATTATCAACCTCTGTTTCAGCCTCTAGGCTCTAAGTCAGCCCTGCTGAAGCAGAGAAATATGTAGATTTTAAGGCCAGCATGAACTGCTACAGTCATCATGCAGCCTGACCTCCTGAGTAACACCAGCCATAGGATTTCCTGCTTCAGTCATAGGTTACCGTTTCAGTTCCTGCAGCAGTAACACCTACTCTTCCCTGCTGCAGGGGAGGCTGCCTGCAACCCTCTTTCACATAAACTCTCAGTAGGGCTCTGAGAGGAATGGGCAGTTATTAGACAAAAATTTGTTTGCTCTTCCAAAAGAGCAGCCAGGAAAGCAGTTGTTAGTCTCTAGCATAGGACTGCATCACTGGTACCCAGTGGGCATCAGGCAGGCAGGCTCCGGCTGAACGGTGAAACCAGGGAAGCAGTCACATCGTGCTGTGGCAGTATTATAGCTCTTTCCTACTTCGCTGACATTCATGTTGCCTTCCTCTCACCCACTGAGTATTATCATCACAGAAGCAGGAGTTTAAGTGTGTTTAATGCTTTCTTAGCCACAGATCATTAGTAACCAATTCCACTTTCTGCTAAGTTCCAATTGTTTTTGTGCAATACAAAACTCCTTTTATTTTTTTTTTTTTCTTTCCCCTCCCCTCTTTTTCTTCCTCCTTTTTCCAATTTTCTTGTGGTAAAACAGTGCTGCCTGAAAGCAATAACCGCCTTTCAGAACCAAAAACCTTAATGGCAGGCATTTGGAAAAGAAGTTCTAAAGGCACCATTATTCCCTACTTTGGCTTCACTGCTGGCTCTCTGTCTACATGCATAATGCTGAGCTTTTTCCCACAATAGTAAAAGTCCTCAGATAGCCACAACTCCACGTTAACTGCTCAGTTTTATTTATTCCCAGAAGAAGCTAGCAAAGTGACAACTCTTCAGACATTTGGGAGGCCACCATGAAATTAGTGAGCACCCATATAGGTATGGGAGGGATATAAATGAAGCAGTGACTTACTCAATTGTATCTACCAGAACAATTTTTTGTGTTTATACAATATTCCCACTCCGCATATGATGTCCTCTCCTACTTCTCTGTTGAAGCTTTTCTGGTTCAGAAACTTACTTTCCACAACCCGGCATGCATCTCAGTATTCACATGAGGCCTGAAACAAGACTGCAGCTTGTCACTGTTTTTCCCATTACTGTGGGGCTATATTGTCCAGAATAGGAATAGCCAAGGATCCATTTCCACCACTGTTACTTGTTCTTCACACAAACTCCAGCTGTCCATTAGCTATCAACTGTCAATATAAGAAAGTGGTCTACAATCCTGGCAGGTGGGCTGCTGGCTGGGCTATGTAGCATCTCTCAATAAATCACTGGAGAACAGCAGGACATCACCACTGAGGGGAACACATTCCTGCCCAGAGCCTGTCAAAGCAACAGGCAGATTTTTCCTGCAGGGCACACATTTGGATGTCTCCACGCAGAAATGCAGACTGGGCTTGGGTATCACTCTATGGCTTCAACAGGCAGCAGGGAACCCAGGGGCAGAGAAACCTAGGGGGTTACACAGATGATGAGCCCCACTTCCAATACTGTCCTAGAAAGAGTAAACAGTAAACAATAGGGATCACCATTCCTGGGAAGAGTGTAAAGTACTTTATCATAGGTGAAGCTGTCAGGTTTTCTGTCCAGGAAGAGGCAGGACTCCACCGGGCCTCATTGCTGTCAGTCCAGCAGGCACTTTAGGACACGTACATCCCTTGCTGTCCACAGCAACTTTCTTCCACTGGGATCACATGGGCAAGGTAAGAGATGTTGCCTCCTCTATACCCAGTGTGCCAGTCAGCACCAACTCAGCCTCCTGCACTGCCATGTGAGGCAAGGAACCAGCCTTGCAAGGAACCACCACATATTTCCTGGTGTTAGCCCTGAGAAGGGGCAAACCTCCAAAGAGCAGAGGGGAAAAAAAAAGGAGTAATGTCTCTAGCATCACCACAGCTACATCAGTGTCCATACTCACGTTTTGTGAGGAAGCCTCCTGCAAAGGTATGGGTCCCATAGCAGGGTTCCCACATCTACAACCCAGAGCCTCAATTGCCTTAAATCCAGCATAACCCACCAGAAAACAGGAGGGAGGCCACTGCAGTGAGGGTTTAGTAACTGTTTGACATGCAAGCTGTCCTTAAAAGAAAGAAGCTGTGCAATCAAGTAAACACATCCACACCCTTGTAATCAGCAAAGCAGGGTGTGCTATGCCTGGGGAGCTCTTTGTCTTGCCAGAGAGCAGGGGATACTACCCCTCCCCAGACAAGAAACACCTCAGCATACAGTTATTTTCTATCTCCAGGCTGCCATTCTCTGCCTTACACATGAACAGAAATTTGCGTGTGCAGGGGGAGCAGAGCTCCTCACAGCCCTTGCACAGCTGCCAGGTTCCATGAGAGGAGCAGCAGGAAAGCTCTCTCCAGCTGCCAGAAGGATGGAGAGAGAGGCAGGCAGGAGCATGGGTGTCTGATGGAGGCAAGTGGCCCAAATCCTGCCCACCTGCTGTGGCATGACACCAGCTGCTGCCCAACAAGGGCCTTATTAATCCTGCACATGTGGTGTGTTCCTCTGCCTCTGTGCACCCAATAGAGGGGATCTTACCAAGAAATATTCGTCTGTGGTTTGCTAAGGTTTCTCCAAGAAGAATCATGATTTAATTGCTGTTATTATCTTCATGAAGCTGTCCAGAATGTTTTTCCAGTGGTTATTTAAAGTTTATCTGAAAGATACTGCTAGCAGTGGCATGCCTGGCTTAAACTGCAGTCCTGGTATGCTGGTAGCAGCTTCTGGTAAAAACAATAGGTTTCTTAATCATCATCTTTCCTTAATTTACTGTATTGTTGTATTTTTGGATCCATGCATGGCATGTACAGCACATTATTACAAAAGAAATGTGGTTAGAAGCTATGTAAACAGACAACTGCAGACTGAGTTATTGTCAGTCTCCTCTGGAAAAGAAAAAGAATACTTTGCCAAAGAATAAAAATACCACATTATAATGTTTTAAATGATCCACTGATGAGAAATCTTGTAGAAAGTAAGCACTCCAAAATATATCCTTAACACATTGCACATGTTGCTGATGAAAAATTGTTTTAAAATCTCTTGATCAGTTGCAGCTTCAGAAATAACAGCATGAATAGTGTGAATGTTCAGTGCAAGCAAAAAACTGCATGGGATATCATTAGGTATATAGTCTATATATATTTTTCCTGTCCTGATTTGCTGTAAAGAGAAAAGACTGAAGCACAGAAATGATGTTTTTTAAAAGATGGAGGAACTTTTTTTTTTCATGCAAATTCCTTGTTTCATCTTATCACTAATGACTCATGCATAAAGGCTTAGAAATCTATGGGAGGAGATGAGATGTCTCAGAGACAGATATAAGCAAATAATCCATTACAGGATAGTTGTTTTCTCTTAAATCGACTAAATCGACTCTTCTTATTTAAAGAAATTACCTGCAAACAGTTCATTCTCACTATGAATTTATTCTCATGTTCCTAATTACCTCAAGGATAGTTTGTAAATACAGATTTTAGACAATTAATTCACAAACTTATCATTCCAGAAGCTTAGCGGCTGTGAGTTGTCAATCACTGGGCATTAAGAATTATATGTATTATCTCTACTTCGTAATTCACTGCCTGACTTGCAAAGTCAAAAAGTATTTACCAGAGTTTTGAATCTCTCAGGATCACTTTGGATAAAGATAAGGGATGTCACTTCATTTCTTTTTATGTCATCCTTCCAACACAATAACCACAACCACTTGTCACTCAGCCTATTATGTGCCGTCAGATCCCCAAGCAGAGCATTCCTCCATAACTCATCCAGAGAGGAAAGGCAAATCGCATATATGGACTAGTGGAATTTACCTATCTTTTTCTGCCCCTCACATTCTTCCAATGCATTTGCATTGGTGAGAATCTATCTGAAAGGACGTAACCTCACTCTGCTCTGGCATCCCTGATAACCCAAGTTCCTGTGCCAGAGCTTTGGGAGAACACTGGGGAACCTCCCTGTGCCTGTCCTGCACCATGCAGCACCAGAGACTGCTTCACACATTCATCTGTTGAGCAGCAAGATCTGACTATGATGGTCTCCCTCTTCCATCATCTGCCATCTCCTGAATTCCCTTTAATAGCTGAGTTTGTAACTGCTTGAGCTTCCTTTAACTCTTAAATAAGCCTGGGAAAAGAGCTGCTGAAAGCGAGACACAAGGCTACACAGAGCTCCTCCAATGACAGACAATGCTCTGGGCCACAAGGCTGCCATTTCCCCTGCTTTTTCTAGTATCAGCCAAAGAAAATCAAACTTTCTGTTACAGCTACTACTGAGAAGGAGGTGGCAGCATGTGAAGTAGCAGCAGTTGATGTCTCTAGTTTTAAGATTCATTGCACCATTTTCAGGATCCACCACTGCACCTCTTCAATGGCTTCTGGAGCTGTAGTCCAGCCCATTGAGGCTTTTTTTCTGGTTTCCAGAGCCAGCCCTAGCCAGCTTATTTTGGACCTTTTTCTTAACCCTTAGCTTTTGCTGACCTTACCATGACACCTCTCCATACCCTGCTCTTTAGCAATTCAATGTTGCCTGTACTTCTGTGAACCTTGCAAAAGAACTGGTGAAGGGTGACTCAAATGCCTGAGATTAAATACTTGAACACAGTTACTCTAGGGAGAGATGTTGCTATAATACCTGGTATACAAAAGCAAATGTCACAGAAACATTTTTCCCCATGGAGCTGTTTCATTATTGTGAAAAAAATCCTTTGAAGCCAAGAAAATGCCTATGCAACAAAACTAGAGAGACCTGTGTTATGAGAGCATCAAATCTGAACTGGTTACAGTCTCTACCTTACCCCAGAATCATGCAGGGTTCCTATGGTTTGTCCTTGCAATGGAGAATGGTGAAAAAGTGAATTGGGAAGCAAGAAAGGAGATGGGATTCACTGTTACAAGAGCCCACACATCACCATCCTTTGCAAAGGAAGGGAAATGTACCCCATAATAACACTGGAAAGTGAATGAAAAGTTCACTGAATCTACAGAGACTCATGGTAACCCTCCTTGAAAAGAGACTTTAACACCACCATTGCATCAAGAAAAGAGTTCTCCCAACCAAGAAATACATTCCTCTTCTAGTGCACTGAAACAATTAGGTAATTTCCTTCTCCTTCCCTTCAAATTGAATCTCTCAATAGCTCAATTTCTGAAGTGCCATTGTTTTCTCAGGCACGTCAAAAGTCATTTTGCAAACCACCATCCTCTCAGAGTATCAGTCTCCTGCACCTGAGTGTTCAATGCTACAGCCTTAAGTAGTGTTTGGACATGTTTCAAGTTGACATTTTAGGTTGCATAACTCCTGGTGCAGCACTGCAAAGATGTCCCTTCCCATTGCCTCAGAGTGACCTGCTGTGGCAAAGACTATTATTTCCTTTGAGATTATCAAATCTGTGGTGCCTCATTGAATTACACAGATTCCAAAGGGAAAAAAAGTAACTGCTGCATGCTCTGGGCTCTGAACTTTTCAGTACAACACATCTGGATAGCCTTCATCTACATATGCATCTCTAATGCCACATCTCCTTGGCGAACACTGCATACATTGAATTCTGCTAAAATAGGATGACAGACAAGTAACAATAGGAGCTACGCTGACTCGGTGCTTGTCTCATCCTTAAATACAATCCTGTGTGATGGACCAGGCACAGCTGCACGCTTACAAAGAGCAGTCTGTGGCTTCTAAGCAAAGCAGCTGAGAACTTAAAAAAAAAAAAAAAAAAAAAAAATCTTAGCCTTCCCTTCCCCACTCATTTCCACACACACGTTAGATCTGAGGCCAAAATCCACTGACTAAAGCAGGCATATTACGAAGAGTGACCTGATTCAGGGGAGGTACTGAGCACTTACTTTACTTCCCAAGGAACACAGAACCTCAATTCCTCTGAAAACTGGGTACATTTGATCAGATGCCTTAACATCAGGGGTTTTAATGTTTCAATCTCTTAACTTGCTCTTCTGGAAACAGCTTAATAATGAGAATATAGACAAATGGATACTGAATAAATAATAATAAAAAAAAAATCAAGCACCGAATGTCTGGTTTCTGAAGCATTAAGCACTCTGAGTATCACTGGGGGAACTGATCCACTCAGCTCTCAGAAACCCTTTCTGAGTAGTACTTTTCCTTCTCCAGGTAGCTCACTGATACTAAAGACGGTAAATTTACAAGTCAGGGCTGATCATCCAGAAGCTCAAAGATGTGAATGAGCAAACCTCCAGTGGGCTCTGAATCCATCTGAGGCAGAAAGAGGGTAACACTGAGCCCAAAGGGTAAATTGCAATCATCTACTTTCTTTTCCCCCTGCCTTGCTCTGCATGTTGCCTGTGGCTAAGGTGAAGGAACAGGCTAATGCTTGTCTTCAAGGGATTTGAAGAGAGTTCTTAACTGTTTGAAGAAAGCTTAAAAAAAATGTGTAAAAGAATTACACTTTCCAAGGCTGGCTGTTGAAGGTTACACAGAGCTAGATGCAAAGTTGTATAATACTGTTTTTCAAATGTCAGAAGGAAAAAGGTAAAATTCTCCTTTTGGCTTTCTCCAACATCTGAGTAATCTGATGCAACACAGATCAATATGTTCGTGAGACAGTGTTCCATGGAAAATGTAAATCACAACGTTTTCTGATATTTGGGCTGTACAAACTCAAGCAAATTGCAGAAACTATAATCCCAGGCTGTGAATCACTGTTGTGGATCTAATAACTACCACTCCTTTCTGTCCATCAGCTCTGCTGCTTGCAAACCAGCATGCAGATTACACAACTTGTACTTTTTGCCACTAACTTGGTGTGATAGTAAGAAACGGTAGTGTGACCAAACAGGTAATTAAAAGCAAACCCCTGTAGCCAGTTTCTCTCTTCTGTTTGCAAATACCTTCACCTCTCAAACAGGAGCAGGTTCAGGAGTTCACAGCCAGCACATATCTACTTTTTAAAGCAGAAACCATCACAGGGGAGCAGACTGCTTCAGAGCTGTGGTTAGAAGGAAGCTTGCTAACACAACAAATGGTCAAGCAGACAATGTAAATCAACAGATGCTGAATTATTTGAAGCCTGATACAAAACAAAAAGCCTGCCTCCTCAGATGAGGGCCAGGGCTTCAGATCCCAGACAGAAACACATACCAGCTGGCTAGCAATGCAGAATGAAATCCCTCAAAGACTAGTTTCATCATAAGCAGCAGCTGACCGATCGCAATTGACAAGACAGCTGACAAGAGGGCTCATTCCTTGGGATCCTCTCTCCCTCAATCTCAGTTGACATGAGCCACCACTTCTATCACAAGGGGCCATGTGTTGTGGTTTAAGCCCAGCTGCAACTCATGCAGTCGCTCCCTTACTCCCCCTCTTTCCTCCCCCCTGCTCCCGGAGGGATGGGGAGGAAAATCGAAAGAATGTAACTCCCACAGGTTGAGATAAGAAGAGTCTAGTAGCTAAGGTATAACACAAAACCACTGCTGCTACCACCAATAATAAAAATGATAAAGAAAGTAACAAGGGAAGAGAATACAACCGCTCACCACCCGCTGACCAATACCTGGCCCAACCAAGCAGTGAACTAACCCTTACAGGTAACTGCCCCCAGTTTATATACTGGGCATGATGTGCTGTGGTATGGAATACCTCTTTGGTCAGTTTGGGTCAGGTGTCCTGTCTCTGCTTCCTTCCCTCCTCCCTGGCACAGCATGAGACTCAGAAAGTCCTTGGTCAGACTAAACATTACTTAGCAACAACTAAAAACATGAGTATTATCAGCACTGATCCCAGGCTGAAAGTCAAAAAAAGTGCACTGCACCAGCTACTAAGAAGAAGAAAAATGACTGCTACTGCTGAACCCAGGACACTGTGGTATATATTTGCATGATGCAAACTCACATTTATGTGGAATCAGACCTGATTTTTTCACAGTCCATCATAAGGCAAGAAGGAACCCCTGTTTCAAGTATCAGAAACCTGTTAAGTCAAAATCTCTGCATCCCAAAATACTCCCTTAACAAGCCTTTAGCTGCTTTGGGAATATGAATGGGTCTGTCCCAATTCTGCTGGGATTGAGTGGTGCTTTGACACATTGCTGTTACCCCACAGTGATAAACACATCAGACATCACATGTCTGCATTGCCATCTCCATCACTGCTGCCAGTTTTAGGCACTACATTTGTCAGCAGAGATGCACGCCTGGATGGTCATGCCTATACTTTATTGGTGCCTTCATAAGCCTGTCTAAGTAGAACACTACTGACATTTCAGTGGTGCAAAGACAGAAGTCTCACAGCAAATGCATGAAATGAGACAGGAATGCAGAAGGTCCTTGGAAGAAAGGAAAGGTACAGGGTGGGAGAGGACTTTCTTACAAGGTGAGGATTTCGAACAGGAATGCAAAAGAGTCCTCTGATGTGAATTCTTCAGAAGGCTGGCAGGTATCTCCAAAGACACCCAGGCTGCTGATCTGAACAGGGAATCTGAAAAGTCCTTGTGAAGCAAGTGACAGGATAAATCAGCTTACACAAATGTGCATACAAGAGGGGAGTGTGGCTGGGACAGACACTCAAGCATGGGAGGGACTGTCAGCTGGAAAGTTTGATTCTACGTAATGGCTCTAATAAGATTAGGAGAATCACCCAAAGACCTTCCAGAAAACAGGAATTTCAGCATCTGCATGCTTTTTGGTTTGTCTATGTGTGGCATGTACAGCCCTGTTTACATACAACCTATCCACTTTTCTCCTCAGAAGAGCCACACATTTTAAATGGCTCTGTAATTGTATTTCTTCATAGCAGCAGACAGCTTTAAAAGGAGTATCAGAGAAGCCAAGGGAACAAACTCTTCTTGGACTGCTTCCCATCCCTGTTATTTTCATTAAAAAACAGAGAGCATTGGTGTTCCGAGACTACGGCTGTTCGCACTGTGTGCCTGACTCAGGAAACAAGCAGTTTGTTATTATGGTTATTTCTGGCAATTCAGGCCATTACTGCTCTGAACCATAAAGCAATTCCTATTTCACTTCAAGTAGTAGTCTACAGATTCAAAATGTGTATGCTAAGTCTTAATCTACAGGGTGTCCCACCTGACCAACTAGGAAATAAAACCGAACGGAGCACAGTAAAAAATTACAATAAGTTGTCTGCATCACTTCAGGCCATATTCATCAAGTGACAGCTTATGAGTGCTGCATACTGAAAATACACAGGAGCTGGGTATTGTGGGTTCTAAGCCACTGCCCATCATTTCCCTTTACCCCAAGTTCCTTAAAAAAAAGGCCAGATCCTCCGCTGCTGTCAGTTAGCAGAGCCTCATTCAAGCTGATGCTGAATTAAACCTGCTAAAGGTGTGCACCCTGACTCAAGCAGAACAATCTCTCTCCCACAACTGCAACAAGAAGCTCATCTCTCTTTAAAGTTTTACAAAGGCTTTAAATTTCACATGCTCACAAAGACTGGGAATTTTGTGGGCGTCAGTGTAGGCTGTGAACACCAGATTTGGGGACATTTATGTAAGCAGGTCCTAAGAAGTGTGTACAACAAATGGCGGGAGGAAGGGAGGGACAGTTTCAGCGGTTAGAAACTGTGACTATGGTTCTTGTCTCTCCCTCCACATCAGGTCTTAACACACCCACTATCTGCTCTATGGCACCCATTAATTTTTGAGAAATAAAATGGGAATAAGAATCCTTAAAAGAAAGCATTTTTTAAAATAAGGGATGTTTCCACCCCCCTCCCACAGCACTTTTCCTCTGTGGAGCTCCCCATTTGTCATTCATGCATCCACCCTTCTCTGTTGCTGCCATATAGCCACCTCTGTTTGCAGAGCAAGATAGCAGCTCTGAGGCAATTGACAAAGCTGTGAAAAAAAGGATAAGGTGGGACTGTTTCCCATACTTCAGGCTAGAATTTTGCATGATTTACTGAAAACATACTAGGGCCTGTAGTAAGCCTGTCTTTTACCACAAGATGCAGGATTTCTGGCTAAAATATGAGAAACCCCATATTAAATAAGAAGTCTGCCAACCATAGGAGCTCACCCATAAAGTGTATTACTCTGTGCAATCACAGAGGTTTTCTAGACTACCCATTTTCATATGAGCATATTGCTCAAAGGGATGTTCAGACAGTGCTGGATGCCCTTGAACCTGACCTACAACCAAGCAGTTCAAACCTGACTGTTGACAGAAAACCAGGAAAAAAAGGGAAGAGGAGTGAAGCACGTTGTCATGGTCTGCCTCTGTCAAAGGGGTTTGTAGTTTGAGAGAAATCAAACCAGCAGAGCAAAAAGCTCAAAAAGCAGTGATGCTAAATAAATAGCCTACGTACTGGGGAAGGAGGAGAAGGGTGGGACTGAGCAGGAAGGCAAGGGATGTCTGGGGAAAGGGCAGTAGGGTGACGGGGGGGACATAAGGAAGAAGACTTGGAAATTCACAGCCATGCTCCCAGACCAACTGAGCTGGGAGGCAAAACCAATAAAGCCTATCTTTCCTCTCTGCATATTTCCTGTCTCCAGCTGGACCTGGGCAACCCTTATCCTGAGTCTCTTGTAGTGGGGGTGGTGACTCTCTCATTCCCCATGAGATCCAGCAGTAGGGCAACCCTTTCCACCTTCCTGATAGTGACTGCAAAACACAAAGTGCAGGACTGAAAATGTACCAGGTCAGTGCTTAGCACAGTGTCCCAATCACTGGCAGCAGGTTGGGGAGGGAGAAACCACTGACTGAGATAAATGCAGGCACTTACCACCCCTTACATCCTCTGTCTCTGCAGAGGGCATTTTCATTCAACACAGTACACTGCATGGAGATGAACAAGTTACTTCACAGTTATTCAAAAAGCTCATTCTGCTTAAAGGTCAAAAGTCCAAAATCCACATACCCAATTGGATTTCCTTGAAACTAATAGTGCAACATAAATTTGCTATCCAAATACATAAACTTGCCTCCACCAAGTGATTTACAAAATCTATTCCTAAAAAAATAAAATAAATAGTCCCCCGCCAGCTGAAATATTGTTTTTGGGGGTATTTCTTTGGAATCAAACTGACTCCAGTCAAAACACATAGGTACTCAGTCCCACAACGTCCATCACAGCTGGCGCATGGTGCCTGTCACCCCCTTGGCAGGCAATGTGGAGCAAGGAGCTTGGCAAAGTCTTCAGATCTACAAAAGGATCAAATCTCACACTGGGATGGTGCAGCCCTAGCAGGGTGCCCACTGGGCTGCTCTGATTGCTTCCCCATGTCAACTGGAGGCTGGGGTCTTGTTCTCATAAGCAGACCTGGCTGAATAGTGGCCGCAGGATTTGGGGGTGGCTAGCATATGGGAGTCATTCTTCACCATACCTTGTGCATGTGCTGGGGCCTGGACCAGTGCTGATGACATTTTCTGCTGTGTTCAAAGATGGTCTGAGGGAGAGCAAGAGACCAAGCTGAAAACTGTAAGATACAAGACAACACATATTAAAGGCACAGTCTCCCCTTCCTCAGTGGGACAGGAAACAGGCTGGAGCAGGTTGCTAGACTGGCAAGGAGGGAAAGTGATAAAGCAAGCCTGGCTGAAGTTGGTGCAGGCTTTTTCACAGATGGGTGACATAAAAAGAATGCAAGATCTGCTCATATGTGCAGTTAAATAACCTCAGAAGCATGCAGAACTCTAGCAGGCAGCTGCCTTTGATGCATATAGGTGCCAGCTGACAAGAAGTTATTGACTCCTAAAATACTCATGGATTAAGAAGACAGGAAAATAGGTGAGCTGGAAGTTATAGCCATGACAGCAGGTTGGAGAAGGAAGATTCCCGTTTAACGTAGGTTTTTTTTTGTTACATGGCTGTCACATTAAGATTTATAAAGATAGTTTCCCCTCTTTCCACGCAACAGAGGACAAGACCTCAGCACTTAGCACAGCGCGACCAAGAGCTCAAGAGTGGGGAAGAAGCACACAGAAGCTACACAGCCTGTTCATCCCAGCCATAGCAGTGTTTCAGCTGCTTTTGTAGCTAGAGGCACATAAGAGACTCACTTCCAATTGAAGTATTTCTCTTCCATTAAAAGGCAAAGAAACTAGATTACAACTGCTCACACATTGTAAAGTTGTTTATAGCCAAGATGACCTTCCTACCTTGTTTAGTTTGGGATAATTTTGAACTAGCAATCTAAAAGAGAAATTTTCCATAACCTATTGCCAGTTACTTGAATCAGTGATTTCCAAAATGTGGGCCACAGACAGCTGGTTGGTCACATGTGGCTGGCACTCCTCCCTGCTCATTGCTATTTCAGCCCAAGTACCGCTAAAAATATACCAAATGATTTCCTAATACTGAGTTCTCATGTGATCACTAGCTAGTGTTGAAATGGTGATGTTAGAAAACCAAAGATGTGAGAAGTGGAAGAGTAGTGCTCCCCAGGTCAGCAGATCGTAAAGGGAGGCGTGGATCATTCCAGGGGAATGTGACCTGCAAAACCAGACTCCCACTTACAGAAAACAGGCAAAACAACTGATTGCACTGGGAAAATATATCATTTCAATTAAGGCTGTTGAGAAGTGTGTAGATTGGCTTTATGGTTTGTTGAGGTTTTTTTACATTTTCTTCTGTCTATATCTGTTACCTCATCTTATGCTGGGACTAGGTACAGTGTACAAAGGAGTGTGACTGCTCACCTAACAGGGCGAAACCTGGGCCTTAGGGTGTGCTGTCAGATACTCAGCGGAAGAGATGTAACTTCAGTAAAAGCAGCTCTCGACAGACTAGTTAATAAACATCTGTGCTGCCTAAGCAACACACCATTCTGCCATTTGGGCACTTGAGGTTGTGGTGGGCAGTTGCAGAGCAAGCTGCATTTCGCTTGTAGGCAAAACAATGTCCATCTGCTGGTGCCCCAGATCTGCAGCCCATGTAATGACCCAAACAACTCTGGCTCCTTCTGACCATAAGCTGCGCACCTACCTTGCTGTGGGTGGTCTGCGATGCAGCTGTCTCAAGAAGCATCTGGATCAAGACAGATCTTCAGGTCTTTCATATCAGTCAAAAATAAGAACATGGGCCTGAGCAATGACAATGTAAGAGATTCCAAGGAGGCTGGGTGCATGGAGATGTGTAAATCTGTTAAAAGAAATACATTTAGAAAAACTACATTAATCAGTCAAGCCTCAGTTTATGTTCCCTGTCTGTCACTAACATATATTCTCCTTGACAAAAAGAGGTGGCACTGCTCTGAAGCCCCAGGGAGCCCAGAGCTTAACTCAGGCAGTTTATTTTGAGCATCACACTGAAATGCAGGCTGTAATGCCCTGCAGAGCCCTGGCAGTGGATTCCAGAGAGGACAGGATCCTTGGGAAGGCTATCTGGTGATATCACCCACCTCCACAGCAGGAGGGATCTGGGAGCTGGTTCCAAGAAGATCTGGGACTGCAGACAGGACAAATAAAGCTCTCACATTCTTTTCAGCCAGGCAGCTGCATGTAGTTCAGCAGGAAACTCTTTGTACTACGCGACCAGGTCACAGTTCTAAACAAAAGGGCACAGAGAGAGAGAGTCAACAGCTGGGTTCTCATGTCCGTGTCATATTCATGTCACTAAAAAACAAGTACTCTCAAGAGGAACTTGACATCAAATGTGCATGCTGTAACATTTGTTATAAAGGGAACAGTAAAACATTTCCAAAAAAGTCATGCAGTTGCAAAAGTTTTACTGTTACTAAAATAAGAGTTGAAAGGTAAGTTTTCTGCAAGAAGCAGACCGGAATTTAAGTATGCTGCTTACACTAATCACCCTGAAATTTCTCTTTAAGAGAATCCAAGAATGGAGGGCCAAACTGGCCTATTTGTATTAAGAGAAATGAACTGGGGGAAAAAAGCAGCAGCAGCTGAACAGTTACCTGAGAGAAGTAAGGTAAAGCACATTAAGGTCTTCCTGAGCACTTCTGGTATAGACTTCACCTACCATACTGGACTTAGCTATTTGACTTCTATTGAGAAATTTAGGTTATTGAATGCCCATAAAGGGTCCGATGGAGTTGAAAACCGAGAAAAGTCACTGTAAAATGCAGCAATGTGTTTTGGAGAGGAGTGGATATAGGCTCATAGAAACCACAATGCTCAACGTAACAGTTCACTCACCTCCACAGCACAACAATGAAGGGAAGGAAACAGACTGGAATGACAAAGCTTGGAAGAATCTGCTAAATGCATTATTAAACACACTGATCTAAAACTGTTGTTTAATTTATCCAGAGTAGTGTTTCATTCTTGCAGGAATCCTCTTTCTCCATCAATGAATACATTTATACAAAGAATTTTGTTGACTCTGGTAACAGCACCCTTTAAATAAATGATGGGACCTAAACACAGGAGAAGAAGTGTTGCTGGGTCACATCCCTGTTCCGCTGGATTTCAATGACAACCAGAGTAGTAGCCACAGCTTCTCTAGTGCAGCATACAATTTTTGGCACTAGTAGAAAGAAGAGTAGAGTCCTCTTCCTCCTCCTCCTTGCCATTGGAGGTCTGCAAACCCTAGGGAAGCTTCCCAAGAAAATGAGGGGAAGAACAGCAGCAAATTGAGCTGGCTAAGTCAGCAGCTTCCCATGTTTGAGCAAACCCACACAATGCTTCACTATGGAAGTGGGAAGATTTCTTTCTACCACATACCTCTGAGGAGTGAGCTGCAGAGAGCATCCCTATAACCACACCTTCTGACAGGCAGAAATACAATTTGCCCTTGGGGTTGAATTATAGGGTTAAAAGCTGATGGAAACTCTGGCTCCATAGGAAAGGGCCTAAGTCTGTCAGATATGGTAAGCATCTGTTTGTAGCCTTGCTGTTGGAATCAGACTCAGCTTCAGAAACAGAGAAAGCGTAGTGTTACCTACAACAGGAGGTGACTGAAGAAAGGAAACAGTCCAGACATCACAAGGACCCAAAAGCACTGTTTCTTGTGCCTTGTGTGAGGTAAAAGAAGGGAATCAGCTGATAAAATGACTGCCTTCTATCTGCTTTTGAGATCAGATTCAGAACATGTTTATTACTCCTGGAGGGAAGAAAACTGTAGTATATTGCTGCTTCTGTGAGGAAACTACCCTCTAAGCAGAGCAGCCAGCTCCCTGTAAATTATCTTGTGCTTACCCAGGATGGAGAAAGGTTTTTCTCAGCACTTAGGATCTGGCTCTGTATGAAATGGCCTGTTGGATCATGTAATAACTGTCAATCCCGAGACAGTTACAGACTGGTCCCTTGTCAACAGAGGCTCTGAAATTCAGGAAGAGCTTCAAGTGACCCGCCGAAGGTTACTGGCTGCTTTCGTGTCAGCACCAAGATTGGGATACCAGACTAGCTGGCCTCCAGTCAAAGTTTCAGCCCCACCTATCCTATATATAGATTATTGTATCATATGCTCCCCCTTATTGCTATGCAACTGGGTGTCAGAGCAAAAACACAATTAAACACTGAACTTGGGCCCCACTGAACCAGATGTTGATAATGTTTTTCACCATTGCGCTCATTTAGGAAGAGGCCAAGTGCAGTAATCAATGCTCAAGCCAATTTTTCTAACAAGGTTTTTGACCCTGACTTCTTGGGAAGGGAAGATGTTGCAATTTGATCTTTGAAAAACCTTCAATAACTGGTTTACAGTAGAAGCTGATTAAGCCTTCTTGTATCAAAGCCAAATATTTCCTCAAGCTGAGAAAGAGGCCCATAAACAAGGTTGTTTTGTAGCAAGTTGTAACGCTGCATGAGAAGAGGCACCAGTTCTTGCCAGCAAAGCCTGGCCTCTCATGCTTCTACTGCCATCAGCTAGGTGTCAGCAATCCTTAAGAAGTGCTCAAAGCCTTTTCTCAAAGCTCAGGTTAATGGCATCATTTTTATTACCTGGTCTAATCCTTCCTTGAATCAGTGTTCAAGATCCCAGTCCTACAAACATTACCTTTATAGGTGTGAAATTGTTCTGTATGACGGCATTTTGAACATGCTGAGAGAGTCATTTATTTCATTTATTTTTGATGTGCCCTAAGGCAACACCCTGGCTATAGTATATCAACAGAAATTTGCGATTGACTTTGCTTAGGCCATTTTTTTCATCTTAGGGGTCTCTATCATCCTGATGAGAAATCAGGGGAAAATTTGCTCCAGGTTAGAGATTTTTTTTCCACAGTATCTCTCTCTTGCCTTGTTGGTGATGAATAAAATAGATATATAAAATCACCCACTGAAGGGTTCTTCTTTCTCATGTTTTATGCTTTTGATCCATGCAAGTACCCAAAGAAATTGGTTTCCAGGTATTGGTTTAGCTCAGCTTCTCCGGAAACACAGGGGAGACTGCCACCACAGCCACCTGTGAGAAAGCAAGGCCTGATGATCCCATACTGCTTTCCTGATGATATATTTTGCTCTTTCTGGTTTTTATACATATGCCTATTCTAACTATTCATACAAATATGGAATTTGTCTGTTTGGGACTTCACGTTACTTTCATTACAAAACCGCGTAAAAAAGACAGCAAATCAATTTCATAGTCAGCTCTCACACAGCAGGAGACAATTCATACTGACATCTGATACCTGCTGGCTGCTGCTTCCAATTATGCCAGATGCCAGCGAGCGGGGCTGTCGAAATAAGAGTGTCGATAGTGCAAACTAGTTAAGATTCTGGAAGTGTGTTGTGCTTGGTTCAGTGCGTTGTCAAATTCCCACCATAAGCAAAATAGTGACACCTATTCCTTTTTTGTTAACTTCTTAACTGGCAAAGAGATACACATTAATTCAATGTAAAGTTGCATCTTTGGATATATAACTGAATCCGCCTGGAGCTAAATGTCAAAAGATTGGAAGGAGTGTGAATCAAAAGTGAAATAAACATGATAGGGATTTATAATAATACATCCTTACTAGATCCTTCTACAAGGCTGCATTACAGCCCTCAAGGCAAGACCATGCATTCTGCCTGCCCAGTGTCTTGCAGTGCGCTAGGGAATGCTGCTGTCATCAGATCAAATTTGGTGCCTTCCTGAAATTGGCTCACAGCTTGTTGAGCAGAAGTAGAAGAAGAATGAAAGGACAGGGTGCTGCTGAGACCTTAACTAACCAGCAGAGCCGGACCCCACCAGCAGCTCCAACAGTTGGCCTTACCTTGTCAATTAGCACAGAGGCTTTCCCCAGCAGACATTTCATAGAAAATTATGAACTATATATCAGTGACAGCTATCTCTAGGATTAATGATATTCCCTGCACAGCATCAGAGAATGCCACTGAGGTAAGGTAGTGGGATGCCCCAGGCTGACCTTTTCCATGCCGCAATAAAGCTGCAGCAACTTTCTGCACACAACTCCAGTTGAGCGATGCAATCGTTACATACATGCAAATTCATGAACACCTATCTTGAGGCTTTCAGACACACACACAGAAAGCAAACATTATCCCCACCCCTTCCAATGGCTTCCAGCCTCCAGAGGAGACTGAAATGTCTGTTTTGAAATATCTTTGATGTATGTTATCCCCACAGTCAGCACACAATTACCTTTTCCATTCACAGACCAGGAAAGCAACTGCATGTCCGCAATGGCAACACCTACAAAGAGAAGTGAAAAGGCAATAATTTAAACACTGCATAAAAAGATCAATTAGATGGCTGGCCATAGCACCAGAAGCATTCTCTTCTGAATGGAGCAAAATCTGCTAGATTTTTAAGTAGATGGTCACAATAAGACTGTTAATATGTTTACAATATTCAAATGTCAACTGATGTTTTAAAATGTTTTCATCAAAGATTTCTAAATCTACTACATCTGTGCTAATCTTCAATTAATATGTTTTTAATATGCAATAGGGCTTTTATTAGCAGAACAAATAACTGTCATATTAAATCTAAATTAAATGCATAGTTGGGACTCTAATTTAAAATGTTACTCTTAAATCTTTCAGACAACAAGACCTATGGCCAAATTAAGCTCAATTATGTGTCATTGGCAGTAAATTTATAATGCACGAATGCTTCAGTCTTAATTACATGCCAAGGTATTCTAACAGAAGAATGGAAGAAGTTCAACAAAACTTTAGCTTCTTCTGGGCACCTCCACCTCCTTCAGAGGAAAATTCAAACACACAGGTGAATGCACTGAATCTTCAAATTATATCTGGTTTTGCTCATTGACTTGGACGAGATAGTGTGCCAAAACTATTTAATTAATTGTGGATGTTAACCACTGCATTAATGACATGAGGTAGAATCCATATGTCGGTGGCAGAATGTAACATATACATTCTGTGAGCAGTTGGTTATGATGAGATAAAGAACAATGTATTCAGTTTAAATACCTTGACTGAACAAAAAAAAAAAAGCCTCAAGCATGGTTCAATTAATTACTCAACTAATTACTCTTGTTCCAATAACAGACATTGACTTGCTCCACATATATTTGAATTTTAGACTTACTGCTGCTAATAAAATTAGTACTTAGCTTAAATCTAATATAAACAAAATTAACGCACATCCAGGAAATATTAACTTTTAACAATATCTTATTTTTATAACATTAGTCAGTTGTCCTTTTTTCTTTCCGAGTTACTTATCACATTGCCTGCAAAATTAAGAAGTTTTTTTTCAGGATGTTTCAGTTCAAGAGTAAGTTAGTCAAAAAGAGATGGAAGTGTGGAGAAGAGGAGGCGATTTCTTTCGTGAAAAATGTACATTAAAAGCTTTTATAAGAAACATTCTGAAATGAAGAGAGATGATGGCTTATTTTGCTTACTCAGAAACCTGTTTACACTTAAAAAAAAAAAATCATTTCTAAAACACATGGATATCAGAGGAAATAAAATATAAATTTCCATTGTGTTCAGAAGCACCATCGGGGCGGGGGGGGGAGGGGGAAGACAGAAAAGAATAATTTTATGTGGAAAAACTCTAACCAGATCCCAGGTATGTCAAAGACTTCCATTTTCCAGTCAAAAATTTGGACTGTTTTTAACAAACAATTAAAACATTTAAAGATTTTACAGTATGTTTTTATCAGGTCTTTACCCTGCACCAACTTTCTTAACAGTACAGTCCATGTTTTGCCAAAAGAAAATAAGAAAACCACAGCACAAAGACACAAGCATTTACTCCAGTAAGATTATGTTTTGTCTAAAATTAAATTATAAAGAACAAGAGTGACTACCAATATGTGGATGAGTGGAAAAAAAGCACAAGGGCTGCAGTAATAAGATCAAACAGCTAATTTCAGGCTCCAGTGCGTTATAGCTTCTAGGAGGCAGGACTTTGCCTGCAGAAGGAGTGACCAGCGAAGAAAGATTAAGAATGAGACAGAATTCTTTTAAGAACTGTTTTTCTCAGCATGCTTTGTCATTTTTGCTCAGCCTCTCCCAGACTTGCACTGTATAGGGAAATAAGGATGAGGCAAAGGAAGCTACCTGTTTTCAGACCCTGAAAGAGGCAGAATTGCAGTCAGTTCCTGAACAGTGTTCACCTCATGTTTCTCTCAGCATTCTCAGCCAGCCCTAGCTCCCACATACATATTTTTAGACCTCTAAAACACCTCTGAATCCTGATTAATTCTGATTAATTGTCCAAAGACTGAATCGATAATAAATTAACTAATTACAACCAGTTGTCCCTGTGGGACTGTCAAAAGGCTGATAAAGATCAGCCAGTTGCAGGAGCAAGCCATCACAGATCCTTACTCTTCCCTAAAGAACAATTTACGTTTACACTAAACCTCAAATTGCCACTGATACATAGCATGCTAAATGTACATAACTTCACCTGTGCAAGAATCATAAAATATTTAGCTCCACAGTGCTCACCAAAGGAACAGGGAACAACAGAAGAGCAGTACTCCTGCCCCTTTTTTTACCCCATGAGCCACATGAAGTACACAAAACAGGGTAGTAGAGGTGCTGGACCCTTTTCAGCCTCCTTAACTTCACAGAAAACAGTGTCTCCTTCTGAAAGAAAAAAAATAAATGCATGATAAATGTATAGGGAAAAAATAATTTTGAAATGTCATGTCCCAGTGTTCAGATAGGAGTATGATAAATGTATAGATTTCCATGTCTTGAGCATTGTATTGCTAGCATAAATCATGACAGCAGTAAATTAAGACATAAGGGAGGTGGGGGAAAGGAGATGGTGGTCTCATGAGGCAGGAAGAGTGGAACAAATTCACTACTGCAGGAACAAAATCACTGAAGAGAGCAAGTGCTTCTTTCAAAGGAACTTTACCCACCTGCAGCACAATGCAGCTTGGTCCGTTGACTCTTCCCAACTTAAAGCAATTCCTAAAAGCTGAGCTGCCAGTTTGTTCTCTGCCTTCAGGGAAAAAATGAGACATGTTACTATGAATGGCTTTCTGAGGTTTCTGATATGTGTCAAGGTCACACATACGTACATATGGCTGTTTGCAGCGAGGTACTGTTACTAACTGGCATCCTTTCCTTTACAGAAATGTTCAAGTGCTCCAGAGTTTTTAATGATGTTCTTTGACTGTGATTCCCCATAGATGAAAAAAGGGAGAAGAAACAGGAAAGAACTCCTTCAGCAGTGAGAGCTGGAGGATTGACTCAGTTACCGAGCAGAAGCATTGCCTGGAGAATCCTGCAGAGTCCTTAATGTGGTGTTAGCCCTTAATGTGCACAGAAATATTAGGAAACTGTTCCTTGCACATTTTCTGTGTGTATTTGTTCTCCTTCCAGCTCTTCCAAAAGAATTATTGTCCAGTGGTAAAGAGTTCAAGTTTGAAGTCTATTCCAACTTAATCAAAGAACTGCTGTACTATATTAAACCATAAAAAGAAAAACAAAAGTGTGCCATGCCTAGGCATCAGGTTTCTCAGCATAGGTTTCATAAATATTGTTATGCAAATGTCTCCAAAATTTTAAAAATGTGCACACATTCTGTGTTCCCTTTTCATGACATATCTTCAGTTTTAGACAAATATTCTTTATTATTAGTTTATAATGAATATTAGTTTAGAATGAACACTAATTGAAAGAAAAATACACAGCAAATGATACTGAGCAGTGTTTTTTTTTAAATCAGACCCCTAGTCACATTGAGTTACTTATACATCTGATTAGTATAAAGATCAATAATTGCTCAACAATCATTCTTCACAAGAACCACTAAGGAAGTGGAGGAAGTATTGGACTGGACTCCTCACAAAGACAAAAAGTTCAAATCTGTAAAAAGTAATAATCCACTGAGATCTTAAACAAATTGAACAAATATCCAGATATCTGGCAAAATATAGTCAGAGCAAATCTTACTTTCTAAATGCTTCAAGATCCCCAGTTGCCAGGTGCAACCATGACGCAAAATATTACTGTGATTCATTTGTTCTAATGACACGTGCAGTAAGAAGTTAAGTAAGTGTTTTGTAATAGAAGTTTCCAAGTAGCTATATATGTTGTATTTAACTGGCCTGTAACCAAATTTATATTTAGAATTCATGGTAGCAAATTTGGTATAAAAGTTCAGATAGATCATAAAAGGCAAAAATAGGAACATTTACTTATATTGTGCCAAATCATAGCAGTTATGCTCATTCTTGGAGATAAAAGAGTGGCTAGTGTCTGACACTGCTGTGCATATAGCATTAGCTATATGGATTCCCCAGGTTTTCCCTAGAAAAATGGAAGAAACCAGAACATGGAAAACTTATTTTTTCAGACCAGGCAACCCTCCAGGCTTTTCTGGAAACACACATTTATTTTTCTCAAGCCAATGAAGCTTCATGAAAGAGACAAAAAACCCTCCTCCCAGACATTGCAGCCACTGGCCCCTTTTTCCACAGCAAGTGCCCTTTCTGCAGGTGGAACAGCTATGGATATCCCATGTGTGCCTTGTCCAAGTGTGGAGCAAGCAGCGAGGCGCTCCCACAGAGGAGTGCAGATCAGAGAGTTATTTTCTTCCGCTTCTTTAAAGATTTGAAGACTATTCCCCAGAGCCTAGTTATCAAGAAAAATACAAGAAACAAGAGATGCCACAAATACTTGTCAAATTCAGATCTTTGTGTCTGAAAGATGTTACAGGGAGCTGTTTTCAGCTACATCACCCTACTGCAATGGTTTTACTGATAGACTGAGGAAGAGCAATCTATTCCAATTCAAATACATTTTGTTCCATAGAAAACTGGACTTTATCCAGAAGAAACCCTACATAGGAACATTTTAACAGCATTAAGTAGCACCTATTAGGTCAGACTTCCCAGCATGTACTGTATTTCCACAGAAATAGAGACATGTAATAGCTTGGAGTTGATGTGGCTGGTTACTCTGAACCAAAACCTCTTTAAAATGTGCTTAGAAAGCACATAAAAATCTGTCTACAAACACAGGTTTCTAAAAACCACAGCTACTGTGGAGCAGACACAGGGTAAGTATCTCTGTGCCACGGATCAAGGAATCGAGGTGCAGTTTGTGAATTCCCTTTGAGATTGCAGACTTTTTGTACATTGAAATGCTCATGAATATTTCCTATAAATCCTTGCTGTGTAATTTTTTGAGTGGTTGCTACATCTCTGTATCAGAATAGATTGCTCAGTAAGAACTATCAGCACCAGCATCGGTCTTGACTGTGTAGGACAAATTTATAAAGAAACATTTTCCCCCAAGGGCTTTGAAGAATGGAGTACAGTGAGGAAAAGCATGGGATGAGATAAATCTCAGGCAGGAGAGGGATATCAGAAGACATTTGCTTGTACTGCAGGACACCCTTTCTCCTGCAGGAAAGCTATCAGAGTTGATGATAGGGAAAGCTGGGCTACAGATGTTAGGAAAAAACAACTTCATGCTTCTGGGATCTCATCTCAGAAAGCAGTCCTACAAAAACTCCATTTCCTAAAATTGTTCCTAGAAACCCTGATCAGATACAATCCCTGGACTCTGCCCAGATTAAGACAGCTTGAAGACAAGTGGCTCCAATTTGGGGTACACACACTGAGCATGCTGGTACGCATCCAAGAGGGAGAGCCTGAGCAGGCTGTGACAGTGCATTTTTAATAGCTGCTGCCTTGCAGCACCTGGTAAGCGCTTTGAAGACACTGGTGACTGAAAAGTACAGGGTTTCCACAGTGAAGATCTGGTCCTTTTCCTTAGTGTTTCACTCACAAGATAATCTAGCCTTTCCTAGGTAAAGATCCCTCTGTCTTTGTGGTACATGTCAGACAGCACTCAAGTGAAAAAAAAAAAAAATTGTTGGAAATCTCTCATAGCATAAATATTCAAGATTCTTGTTTACTTTCTCATGCGTTCATAGTGTGAATGGATGCTAGCCATGCATCCTACAGAAAATTGTCAAAGTTGTGCAGATATTTCCTCCCATATGTATTTTTTACCCATCTAGCACAGAGAGGTCATCTCAACATTTCTGTTATACGTCAGTTAGGGCAGTTTGTGACATCTTATTTTCAGCAGGTCAGACTTCTTACTTAAAGAGAAACAAAACCAAAACCCATAAAACCTTACTGAATGAGAATGCATACAGACAGCTTTATGCCAGCGAACATAAATTTTCTGGTTTCTTGCCATTTTTGGCACATCCCTTGGAAGCAAAATTTCTGCTTGCTAAGTATCACATTAGAGAGTACTGAAGGGGTGGCTGCAATGGAACTGGCTGGAAAGAAACAAAAAACTGTTACTGATGTAGCATCCAGAGACAAAACAGCTAAAAATGGGAACAGGGACAGTTACCAAATTATGGATATGTCTTTTCTCATGGGCTTCCCTGAAGTGGGAGCTGCACAGAATCCAGCTGTCCCAGCTTCACTGCGGCCTAAAGCTGGTCAGAAATACCCTCCTCACACCCAAAATCTTTCACTTGCTGCTGAATTGATTACAAGACTCATTTTAAGGTCCTGTTGATTTTTAATGTAATGCTCAATTTAGGCTTTCATATAACTAAATGAAGTTTTGGTTCCCTGTTGCCCAGGTCATGTTCTGTACTTGGTAGATATTGGACTGTAGCTTATACAAAACCACTGTAGTGCTATAAATCATTAAGTGTCAGACTCTTTCTGTATTATGTCCAGCAGCCCTGGAACATACCGTTTATAGAGATTCAGGAAGCATCAGTTCTGTAAATACTGTCACATCAAGGTTAAAAGCATATTTCAACAATAATTTCTTTTCTAATTCTTGCAGTAGTAATTATTTAAGTTTCGATCACAATATCCCCCTTCATTTTCAACACAGCATTGTTTTAGACATGTACATAAAATGTTGCAGTCAAAGAGAGGTTGCATAAGGGACAATTTCCCATACAGTCTGTCACATGGAGTTCAAGGAGACTTTATTTCTGAACTGAAAAAATATCCCTGCTTTTTCCTAGTCCAGTTTGCATGGAACTCACAAGCAGCAATGTTCACAGTTCTGCAAATGCAGAACCTAATATTCAGACGGGCAAAAACACCCTTTATCATTGTTCAAATGTATTGTCTGAGACCACATGAGGTCATAAAACCTCATAGTTGTTAACTTATAGACAATAATTACTGAACCTGTCCTGAACACGGCATACAAAGTCACAGGGCTGAAGATAATCAAATCTGACATTTCTGTGAATGCAGAAGATATATTTCCTAAAACAAACCAAGGGTCAGGCCCACAGCACGTGGGAATGATGTAAAATGAAATTAGTGGAAACCAAGTTAAAAAGCAGACCACTCCCTTTAGCATGCAGATGGCTTCTACCAGACATGGGAGCAGCCTTAGAGAGCTTGCTCAACCTGCGTTTGCTCACTCCAGTCCTGGAACTGCAGAAAACAGGCCTTGGTCTAAGGGTTAAACAGGAGCAAGGACTTCTTTCTTGGTTTGGCTGCAGTGCCAACCACTACAACTAGCTCAAACTTGAGCTCAAATGCAGGTGCAAGAAGCTCAGAGACGTACTGGTGTTTCTCATACAGGCTTTTGGAATTGAAAGTAGAGCCCAGATTTTGAAACACTTCAAATGGCTGCTAGAATTCAGTTTTTTATCATTAATTGTGGAAGATCACTGCATGATATCTATTGGCCTTAGTCCAGTAACAACATACTGTGGGCTCCACTTTGCTGGCCCTGGAGAAAACTGATATCACTGATGTAAACATACTTCCCACTGAAATCATTGAAGATTCTGTCATGATAAAGCTAAAAATAAATTTGCCTTGAAGAAAACTTGCAAAGGGTAATGTAGAAAACTAGAAAAGGGTGTAGAATCCCTGCTATACATAGCAGTGTTCCAACTGAAACACAGGAAAAAAATAACAGAAAAAAAAATCCTCCCATTTCGTGCTTACTTCTGAGAAATCATTTCCCTCCAATTCAGGTTGACCTTCTGAAGAATACGTGGATGCGATTATCCCCTCAAGGACCCAGAAGAAATAATGTACCATGGGTGTCACACACAAATGGCTAGCCTTTACCCAGACTACCACTCAGCTTTGCTATTGACAAAACATCATTACAAAAAAGGACAAAATAACAAATTGCTAGAATATTAAAAGATATTTTTATAGCCAAGAGATTCATTTTCCCTGCAACATAAACACTAACATATGCTACAACATACCCACAATAAGAAAGCTAAATGTTAGCTTCTACACAATAAAAATACAAATTTGCCAAAGATCTGCTCACACATAAACTAACAACACGTGAGCAGAGGAATCTCACACAAGTACTAAAGCATATGGTAAATTACAGTAGGAAGGCAGGCAGACCATTAGACCTTCAGATTAATTGTGATTATTTTCATACTTGCTTACTAGTCATTCCTTCCCTACAGTTCCATAAGACTACCCTGAGCTTCTAAAATTAAAGCAAAACAGTACCAAAGCTCAGTGTTTTCCCAGTGCTCAGGTGGGCTCTACCAAAAAGGATCCTGAAAACCCGGCTCCCACGCATTCTCACACCAAAGCCAAGCCAGGCCTTTTTCCCTCTGCAGAGGTGACATATCCATTGCAGCACATTTTACAGTATCCCCATATCCCCATGAGGCCTTGCTGCCTTGTCTAGTGTTGGTCTATCACTTGTCACCACGGCAGGCAGCCCAACCCCATCAGGACACAAGTGGGGAGCAGGGACACGATGGTGGTGTCAAATGGAGGCAGCCCCAGCACAGGTGCTGGAGCACTGGGTCCAGCCCCAGCCATCACCGCACAGCTCCCGGGCTCTCCCCTCCCAACAAAGATGTTACCATCATTGCTGTAAGCAGACTGAGAGAGGCAGGCGAATCGCAGCTGAGTTGACCAAAGGGAATTTTGCTGTTCAAAATACACCAAGAGGGTATCTGCAATGCAGCTCTAGCAGGCCAGTGTATTTAATGAAGCAGCAGCACAGCAGTTTCCGTGTCATTTACGCTTTCTGCTAGCAAAATCTCCCCCACCCGCTTCTCCCACACTCCCTTTTGTTTTTTCTTTTTCATTTTTCATTCCAGTGGTTTGTGTGCGCAAGAGGTGACCCTGCTGCTCGCAGCTGAGCCAGGGGCTCCTCAGTTGGCTGTGACCAGGCAACTTCACCCTGTGCTCTGCTGCTCTGTCTCTCACAGCAAAGGAAAGGCTTACAATGGCTGATGGTCTTGAAGCAGCATCTAGATCTGAGCAGCCTGGGCTTGACAGATACATTTCACAGCCACCCCCAGTGTCATGCCCTGCTGCATAAAAGGGGGCAGCTAGGGTTTGCCCAGCAATGTGCTAGGGAGCTCAGTGGATGAACTGACAGCCCTGGTGCCCAGTTGTGCAAATGTGGTCAGCCCCTTTCCTGCATCCTGTTATTCTTCCAGGGCTAGCTCCACAAGGCCAGCCGGCCATAGCACCTGTCATCTCACATTAAAGTCAGGGACATTTGAGGGACAGAGTGAAATAAAATCTGCAACCTGAGCTGGGCTGACCTGCCCCCACGGGCACTGTTGAACAGTGCTTCCCCTGTACAGGACAGCCAAGACATCACTTTTCCATGTGTGAATGCATCCCACCTCCACAAGCCAAACAGCTGGAAAGCACAGGCCTCGTGGCCACTGCCAGCATATTTCAACTCTGCACTCTTTCACCCAAACAGCCTCTTTGAGAGGGCATCAGCTCCACCTTAACATCAACCAGCCTACCCCTCCCTAGCTTCTGTCTTCTTTCTTCCACTCTTCCTTCATACAAAGATCTAGAATATATACTAGATATATATTTTTAAAGCCCACTGATTTAGATATGCTCAGACATAAAATCAATTACTGTGCCTATGGTCTAACCACACCTTTGTGTGGCTTACAATGGAAAAGTCAGTAGTAAAATTAAAAATGTTGTTAACTTCCAAACAGTGCTTTCTGTTGTTTTATGTTTGGCATAACTGACCAAATGGGACACGCTTACTTTTAATGGTGGTTATATTTATTTTTCCTACAGTATTTCTTTAGTGCTTTTTCCTTTTATATGACATATTAATACATAATTCAGTGGGTTTATGTCTCCTTGCACAGTCTGCATGATTTCTTGTGCCATTGAACAGTACTATTTATGACCAAATGACCAAACTGTCTATTTTTATTAATCTTTCCTGGTCATGGGTTTGCTTGCTTTTCTTTTCTTTTCTTGCCATTTTCTGAGCCTGCCATAGTGCTCAACTCCCCAGTTTCCCTGCCTTAAGCAACTCACTCCAAAGGGTGAGAATTTGCATATTTACCAACAAAAGTCAGCAGCTGACAGAGGTTGAAAATACAGCAGAGACATCAATGATCACAAAGCTGTTATAAGTAAACATTTTCTTGCATTACCACAATGCATGAAGAGACGCATGTGCACCAGATACCCCTTTTAAGTCCAAAACCAGCAGCCCCATTGCGCCTAGCTCAGAGTGTAAGGCTGTTCGTAAGCCATATATCCCAAGCCATCAGTCCCTACCTGTCTTTCCATGCCACCTTTCTGGAGCACTGAAACAGATGTAGCACTGCAGGTTGCAAGCCCAGCTTGGCAGGAGGGTGGCGAGACTGCAGGCAGCAGAATCAGTGCAAAGAAACCAAGTAGAACCTTCTTTGTAAACATTGGTTTCCAGCATGTCAAAAGGACTTGGTTATCCTCATCTAGTGTGCACTTTTAACTGAGTAATTACTTTATCCATAGGTTAAGCACTCACTGAATTCGATCATTATATTGCCACTGGGTCAGTACATGGTGTATATTCTTAAATGCCATTTCTGGGATATTTTCTATCTGCACATCCTCCTCAGGCAATAGCAGAGGACACAGAGACCTTCATTAGCCCCTTGATGGACTACAGACATCCTGCTTGTTAGTCTATTATCTAACCGCTTATCAGTCACATTCTAAAGCTCTCATTATTTTACTTTCACACTGCTGTAATTAGCCTCTGCATTTTTCAGACACTCTTAGTCTTGCTTCAACCTACACACACAGATTGTTCAGAAAGGAGGTTCAAATACTGATGCCATAAATGCAAACCTCTTAAAGGTGACCTGTAAAAGATTGCTGATAAATGAAGCTGGGAAGTTTCTTTTGTGTTTGTTTTCATTTCCTTTGGGTATAGTCTGCTTCTCCTCTGAGCCCTCTGAATGTTGCCAGGGAACAAATACTGCTCAACTACCTGGTGCAAATAATTTCAGTGATATAAGGTAGCTGCTTATGAAAGGTGAGCAGGATTCAGCCAGACAGTCAGGTAAGAAAGGTACTTTCTTCCTTATTCCATTTCTTGCAGGTATTTTACTCTTTTTTTCCATATTTGTAAAGGATGGTCTCAAATGCTGTTTTTTGCAAAACATACCTTCAAACTCAGAAGCAGCAAGGGGAATTATTTGGAAACAGCAGGTAGAAACATGCTTTCTTCAAGGTCTAAGGTTTCTTTGTCATAACCAAGCATTTATGATAATCAAATATGATGCTGGTCCCTTGCACCTTGAAACGCCTGCAATTGTAGCAGCAAGCATGAACACACAAGCAGGACTAATTACTATGAGTGCAGGAAGAGCCTTGTGATCTGACTCTGTTCACCAGCAATCCCCTCTCAGTTTCCTTGTGGAACAGTGCAAAAACAAATAAGCAAAAATGTTGCTGCTGAGGAGCAGGCCCATCATCAGCACCATGAACTGACAGTAAACAAGAAACCCAGGAGATTGAAAACAGCCATTTCTTTACATGTATTGCTGCTCCTCTAAGGAAGTTGGATTCTTGTGACTTCTTAGCAGCCCATTCCAGAGTCTTACATCTTTCTTTTGGCTTTACTGGTTTCTTTGGAAATAATTTCTGAGTTTCAGTAGGGTCTCACCAGTTCCCAGGAATCGATTCTTGATGTAATTTCCCTCTTTCAGTCTAAAACACCTGCATCTTTCAGTGCATCACACCTCCTGTTCTCTCCACACTGGATCTCCCCTAGTTTACACAATTTTATGAGCTGATATTTCAAGTATTTCTCTCCTTGTGAAATTGAAGCAACATGAAGCTCATTTCATCAGCTGTGTTTCACCTTATTCAGCCAGCGCAGAGAACAAGGTGTGGAAGAGAGATAAAACCATGAGATTAATCCAGTTTTACCTCTCCACATTTCAAGGAAACAAATCATATTTATTATTTCATTTATATAATGCATCCTCCCTATCATGCTCACTGCTATCTTTCTATTGTTAATACTATCAAAGGTAGTGACCTATGTCTGGGCATTCCAGATCCATATTACCCAAATTTTAAATGCTTTTTATGAGAGCCACATGTGTAGCTATAATTGTCATCTACCAGGGAGGTATCCATTAAAAATATCACTTCCAGTGTTTTCATCACTCTGCTATATAATTTTGCCCCTGGCTGAACACAGTTGAAAGGTATTTCTTTTCCCACACCAATGCCATGCAGAAGCAGATCACTGGCCTCAGTTTATCACTCCTTCACCTTCAGTATACTGCTGGAGAGCATTAGAAGTAGAGGAAGCAGCAACTCCAGCAATGGAGTGCCCAGTACTTCCCAGTCTAAGATCATACTTTTAGTCTCCCATAACTTTGCCAGTTCTAGTGTTGAGGCTTAAGACTTTTGAGGTGAGTTGCTGCATGTTAGAAAATGAAAAGTCATGATAAAATTTTTACAAGGGTGATTTCAGCTGGAATCACAAATGACATATAAGGAAACACTATTGTTTTGTTAGTAATGACAATGGTTTCCTTTTACAACCCTTCTCCACAGGGTGTGGGACTGCTCCACTGGGAGACTCTGCCATCACTCTGCTTTTACTTCAGGGATAAGTTGGCTCAACAGAGAGAGAAAAGCATCACTGGGGAATAAGAGAGGTGCCTTTTGCTATTACCATGACAATCCACACACATTTGGCCAAGTTATAAACCACAGGTGGTCACTAACTGTGTGTTCCTCATTTTCTGGATGCCTGACTTGAAACCCTGGGGGCTGATTTGCAAAGTGCTGAGTGCTGGAAGCTGTAATTGAAGTCTCTGGGAGCTGTGCTTTGAACATATATTGATCTATAAAAACACTAAGCACTCAGAAACACCAAACTGGGGCCCCAAAATCAGTGGGTCCTTTGACCTTAATCTCCCTGTGACTCAGCTCCCCATCTGTAAAATGGGAATACTGTCACCCCTTTGTCTCACAATGGTGCTGTGAATTTAAATACACGAGTGTCTATAAAGTTCTCAAATGCTCTGCTGAGAGCACAGCTGAAACACCAAGAGCAAATCAATAATTTTGTATTCAGTACACTGTTTGGATGGTGTGAGGTAAATAAGGCCTGGGCCACACTTGGAATGGTATAGGCAGATGCCTCTGAGCATAATGCAGCAGGGGAAAAATAAAGGGAAAAAAAAAAGAAAGCACTCGTGTAATTAAAGGCTGACTTGTAACATGTTTACACAGGGGACTGGAGTTGTGGTTATGTGGGCAATTTTAGTTTTGGCATTTCCAGAGCAAGGAAAAGATCACTGCTACTGAGGGATGGTGTACATTGAATTGCTGACACTCAACACTCTGCAGGAGGTAGGTGACAGTCAGTGATAAATATATCTCACAAAATGTGTAAGTTAAGTATCATAATTCAGGCGGGAAAGCAGAGCTAGGACATGCTGGAATGAAGGATGCCAACAAGGCCTTTACTCTGTATCAGAATACCACTCTTAATTATGCAATCATATATTTTGCCTCAGCACAGACCACATTTCTTCAATATTTTGTTTGTATTGTTCTATGTACTCACCTAGCTATTACTCTGCTGCACATTATTCAGTCCCTGCTATGAAGACAGAACTATTAACTTCAGTGCAAGTTCCTTATGGCTCTGGCACTAATTCACAGTTAATTTACTTCCACAGTACATAGAGGCAACTCACGAGTATATTAAGCCAAAAGGAAACACTAATTTGGGACTTGATTTTTCAGAGGGAGTGGAAGGCTTTTCCAATCAATGCAGTGGCTATTTATTGGTAACAGACAAATGCTGGAACTTAAGCACCCAAGTTGCTGTTCCAGGTACTCTGGAGCAGGGAGGGATGTATTTGCTACTATGGACACGAATAACTGTATTTACTGACACAAAGCATGACCTTCTTCTTCATTTCTGCTCTAATCTGTCCAGCCTTTCCCTTACACTATCCTTCTCTTCACCAAGGTGCTTTCTTCCTCCTTCTGCTCCTCAGGCACTTAAACACAGGCAAATAATTCCTGCCTGGCAAGCCAGGTCCCCAGCTCCATCTCTTGTGTATTCCTCAAAACCTGCCGGATGCTGCAAATGTTGTCCCAGCCTCCTTCTCTGCAACATATCAACTCCTTTGTTTGAGCTCTTCTGTAAGCTACACTCTCCCATACAGCTTTATTTCCCTTCTATTTAGGACATACTTCTGTCACCTGAGAAACGTTTACGGAGCTTATATATGGTGCACATTTAAAAAAAAAAAAAAAAAAAAAAAACCAAAACCAAACAACCCCAAGCTTTAGGATTTGGCTAAATTTGCCAAATCACCAGAAGGAAAGGAAGATATCCTTCTAAAAACTATGTAAGTCCCTATTCAAAATACTGTCTTTCAGTTCTCAGTGGTGATGGTAGGATTTTGCAAAGAGAAGTCTCCAGAATTGAGCACACACTTTTCCCTTAACCCTGCTAAAATATGTTTTCCCTGAAAATGATGAACTTCTCTGTTGGGTGTCTATTGCAGAGTCAAAATTTCAGCCCCAATTGTGGTTTAAGAATAAAAATAAGTATTAAAAGAAAAAAAAGGGGAGGGATGAAAAAAGAAAGAACCTTCTAATAAGGAAAATAGGCAGAGCTTGCAGCCTCGCCAGTTATTTATGTGCTAGAGCCTTTCAAGTCTCAACTGTGCTGTAAAAAGCGGGTTCTGGAAGACATATTTTTGCGGTCATATAGCATGTTATATACCAGAAAGACTGCATTGCATCTTATGAACAGATCCAGTTTCTTTACTGAGTTTTGGGGCTTTACTACTGCATTGTGTGCCTGAAGAATCCTGAATATAGTGTGTGAGAGGGTGAAAGAAGTGTTGTTGCCTCTTCCAGCAAGAGGTTGGGAAAAGAAAAAAAAATAAAAGGAAGAAAATAAAAAAGAAAAACATAAAAGGAAGAAAATAGGAAAGAAAAAAAAAAAAAAAAAAAATCAAACAAAACCCAACAAACAAACAAGGAAGGGAGAAATAGAGCTTCAGCATCAGATTTTATGTAGCCAGCCAGCAAGATTCAATGTCACCGGAGGACAACACCAATGTTTTGCCCCATGCTAAACTGATCACACCTGGAGCCTTTTTGAATGGATCTGCATGCTACAGATGCTGTAAGATACAGTGTCTCTTCCTGGTTAGTTTAAATAAATAAATAAAACATAAAAATCCTCATCTACTAACTCAATAATTTGTTCTCCAGAGGTCACTGTGATCTATATTCAGCTCTTCTGATGGAGTGCAACTACAACACTGGCAAAGTATTTGAGATTAATTCCAGTAGTGAGAGAAAATAGGAAGTCCAAGTTGTTTTCTATTCCACACAATGGGTAATAAAAGCAATGTGAAACTCCAAATTTTAACTTTTCACAAGTGCAAACAGAATTTTCTATTCTGTTTGAGATCGTGAGAAGAAGTGAGTTATCTTCATAACCTTATCTAGATTTCTCTTTTAATGTAATGGTTTTTGTGGGAAAGATGGCTTTAAATCTCAAAGGGAAAGCCCATCAACACACAGATCCGCAAGCCTGCCAGCCCAGGATAGCCTTTGCACAGGAGCACACACCCAGACAGCCTCCAGCCTCAGCCACAAACTAACCACAGGCAAGTCTGTTTGACTCACTAAAGGAAATTCCTAAGATAGGGTACTGATACTTCCAGTCACATCAGAAATATTTTATATCATGACTGCCTAAATACTGAGTAATTACACCAGGTCAGAAACTAGTGGCTGGACAGCTTGGCCAGGTGTCTATTAAGCTGGGCCGTGGCTTTCCCTTATCCAAGTTCTGTGATCAGCAGTCATGGCCATTTCTGAGGGAAGACCTGGCTTCCTAGCAGTGGCCTGGCTGCCAGCACATCATCTGCAACAACTTTTCACAAGCCATAAATGGTTCAGGTGTGCAGAGGAGAAACACAAGTGAGAGACAGGAGGCAGAGAGGGAACAGCTTATCACTTCCGTGGTGTGATGGGATGTCAAAGAAAGAAACAGCTAACCTCACAACAGATTAGAAAGTTTTCTGCCTTTCTGCAGTCTCCTTTGGGTTTGCTTTTGCTAAGTTGGCTACTTGTCCCTGTGGCACGTTCCTAAGGTTCAACTTAAGTGGTGTCTTATCAGCCTTCTGATACTTATTCAAGTTACGCAAGTCCCACTGCTGTGGGGCTTGTTAGATAAGGACAGAAAGGGAAGAAGCCTAAAGTATAACACAGAGCGATTGGATGCTTTAAGTAATTGTTTCCTTGCCTTGCAGAAAATAGTTGCCCCTCTATCCTCTAACCCCTTGCCAAAATTTGACCTTGAAAGTAAAGATTTCACAGAAGGAAAAGTTCTTTAATAGCAAACTGCTTTGATGCTTCATTTCTCCAGAAATGAGCTGTTGGGTTTGATATACTTATACCACATCTGTCTTCTAAATCACAGAGCAATATTAACATCTAACTTTTGCCATAAATTATGAACATCTAAGTAATTTTCCTGAATTTTACAAGTGAAAATGTTGCCGTCTCTCAATATCTGTCCCTAGCATACTGATACATTTTACTTTTTTCCTCCAGGAAAAAAAAAAATAAAAGAGCAAACCCTCAAAACCATCTGAACAAAGATGAGCTGCTATTAACATTACTTTCAGACTAAGCAGAAGTTTGTTATATGAGATGCCATTCCCTTACCCTATCCCCCAACTCATACAGCAGAGAGGTGATATTTATCTTGCAACAAAAAAAAAAGAAAGGAAGAAAGAGGGGAGGGAAGTAAACACGGCATCTTTGAGACAAATTTTACAGCACTCTGAATGATATGTGCGCTTTTTATGTTTATGAAACCACCATCTAGCGAAAAATAGCAGCCTAATATTTTGACACGAAGGTCATTTGAAAGTTTTACTGCCTGCAAGCTCGATCCATTTTGTTGACAAAAGGCTCTCTCAGGGCTCTTTAAGGTGCCCCAGCCTGCTCGACTTTCTCTCTGTCTAGCATTTCTATTTCCCCTCCTCACCCCCTCCCACCAGACTAATTACCAGCTCATTAAGGCTGTCCTAATGAATTATGTTACAGCATTAAGACAGGGCTTGGAATAAATGCTCATTTAGGTACAGGAGGAGAGACAGCGAGATTACTACTTTTGTCAACCTTGCCAGTTGAAGCTAACTTGATCTGACCACGCTCAAAACATCCAGACCTCTTGCTATTCCCCCCCCCCCCCAAATCATAAATATTTCAGCCAAAATGAATTTTAAATTGATATAAACATGCTCTTGGGAGGAGTTGGCTTCCTAATGCCACAGAAAAAGAAATGTTCAGGAAATTTATACTATGTGCACATCTGAGCTTGTGCTCCATGAGCTGTGCTGCCTGCTCCTACAAAGAGCTGAGGAGTAACAGGGAGTGTGGGATATCCTCCCCTGGTTCAGTGAGGTCAGGCAGCAAGACAAATGGACTTAACACTGACCAGAATTTATTAATTAAAGTCCTTCTGTCATATTTGGGATGACTCACAAAGGTAGACGCAACAGGCACCATTTATCATTGCTCCACACTGCATAGTGAAATTGTTCCTGTTTCTCATACAGAACAGCAGTGCTGGTTCCACAAAGAATTCTGCAACACAACAAAAACCAGGATCTGTAGAGGAGAGTGAGGTTATCCAGTTCGCAGATCAGGGCAGCACTCTTAACATTCTGCTTTCTCAGCTGGGGCTTTATCAAAGACCCCTTACCATCATCCAAGTATCTTGGGCACTTGAAGCACTAATATCTCATTTTTGAAAGCCAAATCTTGTATTTTATTAATTTGATTTTGTTATTCTTCTGTTAAGCAGGTATATAGTGGTATTTGAGCTTTGGCTCTGGCCCTCCAGAAGGATTTTAAGGTCTGTAGCACCCTTCACACATTTGCTTTTCTCCTCATTGGGTCTTTGATGTAAGTAGGTAAAACACACTGCAGAAGAAATGCAAGGACAACAGTGACAGGAGTCTTTCCCTGAGACAGTGATGATCAAAAAAATGTGGTACTTAAATAGGACTGAATTTCCTCAAAGTACACTATCAAGATTAATTTTCACTACAAGCATGTGAGGCTTTCAATTATGGTAGAGGTAGCAATTTGCACACACTTTAAAATTGAGTTTGCAACTGATAAATATATGCTAAATATACAAATTAACATAAGACAGCTGAACATAAGACAGACAAGAAGTTATTCTATTCTCTGGGAACCATCTATTTTTTGAGAGCTCTAATTACTTTCAGATTTTGGTGAAGAATCATTAAAAGCAAATCAGTTAATACTGTGTCCTCTGTATTACTGTTCTTATGTATTACTGTTTTTCCCAGATGCTTCTTCAGAAGAAGTCATACACAGCAGAAAATTCTCATTTGTGGGGAAGTCTTTCAGCTGTGCCATATTGCATTTTTAATGGCTTCATTAGCACCAAGCAAGAATAAATATACATGCAAACCTATGAGATGACATTTCCATGCAGACCTCAAAACCTTTTTAGCAGCAAAGGTAATAATTTATCTCTTGAAATAAGAGGTCACACCAATCCAGAGCTTTTGTACTTAAAAACCTGTCAATAACTGGCTACATTTTAGCAAGAATAAAACTTCCCCTAGGTGGCTTGCACATCTTTCTGGCCAGAACTGGACTGCAACATGCCCTTTGTTTTTTTAAGGAAAATAAGATACACCCTTCAGAATTTAGGAGGTGCTACAAGCCAACCTTTATGTTATGCCCATTCATCATCTTCTAGTCATAAAAATTAATGGCAATTTCATGCAAACTTGTGCATACATCTCTCTGCATTACATAGGCACAAGTATATATGTTGTATAAACAAACAAAAAATATTAGAGAGGCATTTTCCACACTAAGAGACAACCTAGCAGCCTAGCAGTAGATTATTCTTATCACTCTTTTGCAGTAAAGCAGAGAGAGAAGGCAAGCACATATGAGGCAATTTCTGCCAGAGCAGCAGATGATGGAGCTGTTGCAGGTCAAAGAATAAAGTAAATTTTCCTTTCCTCAACACATTCCTCCCTCATCCCAAGGTTTTTTTGTTGTTTTTTTTTTTTTTTTTTTTTTTTCCTCCTTTAAAAGGACATAGCTGATGAGGAAAAGGAGCAACAGGGAAAATGCCCCCTCTCTCCCCTTTAAGGGGTCAGCACTAGTATGCCAGCAGTGGAGTGACAGAAGCCATCAGGCTCCTGACAGCAAGGCAGGTGGGTGAACTGGGCAGTCACAGTATCAGCTAGGGCCATCGGCATGTCCTGCTGCCTATCAGTGCTGTGCCTGGCAGCTGGGGAGATACATTTAGATAAAGCAGCCAGCAATCGTTGATAACAAGTCCCTCAAATGTCAGGCAACACAAAGGGCAGCATTGATTGCTGCTGTACAGCCTGCCTTTCCTTTTCTTTGGTGCTCTATTTTTCCCCCTCTTCTTAATATGGCAAAGACTCTGGCTGGGATAATCTGCCTGCAGAAAAGGCCATTGTACTGCTACATGCATTGTGTTATTCACTAAATAGAATTTATCAATGTTTCTCTGATTCCCTTTCCTTTTTCCTCCTCTTCCCCTCCATCTCCCAAGCTGCTACCCAGCCTCTTCTTCACAGAGGTGGGCCAAATCCAGTGAAGGACAGGCAGCAAGCCCTAGATCAGACATATGGGCTCTGAAATCTGTGTCATAGATTTCCTTTTCTCTCCCATAGCCTTGGAGGGGTGCCCAAAGCTAACACTCATCTCAGCTTTTATTTATTTCTGACACCGAACAGACATAGCTGACATTTTGGGGCCATTTCATCCCAAAAGTTGAGCAGATCTGAAAATGCAGAGTATTTTGAACCTCAAGCACTCAAGATGCTCTCTCATTTGAGCTACCCAGTCTAGTGCTGACAACCACAAAGCTTAAAGCCAACTCCTTGAGATGCACAACATTTTGCAGAGGCTTCTGCACTGGCCAGGAACACCCTACCTTCTGTCCTGAAACAGAACCTAGACTTCATGACAAAAAGCATTCTCTAGCTTAACTCACACAGCATAAAAGGATGAACTGAAGATGCATTTGACATTAAGGGTCTCCTGTGCTCCACACACTGATGTCTCTAATGTCTTTCTTCAAATTTGCATCCTTAGCTTCTCTTTCCAGAAAACGGGAATAATGTATTGCCCACTCCCACATCCCAGCATTGGGGTGCAGCATCTAACCAGCCGGTGTTTACAAAACAGCAGAAATTACTAGCAGGCTCTCAGATGGTCAAGCAGTGGCATATTTTTAGCCCACTACTCATGACTGTCCATCACCACAGCTCCCTTCTCCATGCCTGAGAGAGAAGAAAGGGGATCCCACTCCCAGGATGAGGCCTCTGCACTCAGGCGTGCTTGCTTCATTCACATCAACATGCTCCCTCTCTCACTGTCTTTTAAAATTATGTGAATTTAAAGACAAATCTCTGCTTCAATAATGAACAGATTGTTCCCAGCTATTAAAAAAAAAAAAAGAAAAGAAATACAATCCCTGACACTTCATAATCATCATTTTAATTATTATAATTTTAGAACTCATACTTCACTAATAATAGGACTCAAACAAAAAAAAAGTGGTGTCCCCAGAAAGATAAATAGCAATGGATTTTGTCTCATATGCTTGCTATAATTATGACTATTTGATCTGATGCAGTTTTACACTTTTAGATTTTCAGTATTGATGTTTTGAACGTAAAGCTCTCTGAGGGTCCTTCTGTGGCCTGAAGGATTATATCTGGCTCTCAACACAGAAGCGTTTCAGTACTCAGTGCTCTTGTGCAGGGATGAAGAGTTTGAAATAGTCCACCTCAAGCGGCCTCAGAGGTGGCCACAGACAGCATTCCTGAGCGGCAGCTGCTCAGCAAAGAGAGCAGGATGCTCCTCAGCAGAGAGAGCAGGATGCTTCTTGGGAAGGTGCTCAGCACAAACAGCTATATCAGCTCATGTGAGTTAAGTGTGCAGGATGCATCCTCAGGGGAAGAGATGATATGGGCAGGACTATGACACAGTGGACCTGTCCCTTCCCTGAAGTGGAGAAAAAAAATCTTGCTCCATATTTACTAGGGAAAGGCAACATGATGTCTGTCCTCTGTCAAACCAAAGGTCTGCTTTGCTGGTCTTGGACGACAACAGCAGCAGCCGTCCAGGGATGAGTGCAGGTATCATCATGTGGTTGGAAGCAGAAGGGCAGACACAGAGTTCCACTTCTGTACTATATCCCCCCAGAGTTTATCTGAAGATTGCACTTGCAGCTCTATTTAGAGCTGCTTAGCAGTTCCTGATCGGCTTTTCTACCATGAATTTGTCCTAAAATTTTGAGGCCAGTTTTGCAGTACAAGCAAAGTTAAGTGTTTCCCTTTTCAAAAATAAGTACTATTTTGATAAGAAAGGAAGATTGGGGTGGGGGGGGGATAAATAAAAAGAAAAAAGGATTTTTCCCATTAAAATGAGAGTTGGCAATTCTTACAGCACAGTGAACTTTCATACTTCTCCTTCAAGTCTGGAAGTAAAGGGGACAGGAGAGAGAGTTTGTCTTTTAAGACATAGCTTCTTTGATCAGCGTCATTCACTCTGGAGAATGGAATATTGAATTCCTTTTGCAGTCAGACTGTGCTTAAACACTTTTCAGTCTGGCTGCAGTTTGTGGACTTTGTGAAACATGAGTATCCCTCCTGCCCCCCTCCACCCTTCTTCCCTGACATAAGGATTTTCAAAGGGCATCATGCTGCTTGATCTAAGAGATGGGATGTTCTAAAATGTCTCTAGCCATTGATCACATACACATGACCATGCCAAGAAAATAGGCAGAAATACAGCAATTCTTAAATCGGAGGGTTGTGTTCTCACCCCAGGCTCATGGGCAGAAGATGCAGAAGTGGAAAATCATAGATGCATATTGCCCAGGCATAAGTTCTGGAGCAGTCTCCACTGCTAAAGAAAAAAGACTTGAAGCAAAAAATCTATTAAAAAACTGTGATACAATTTTTGGCAAGGAATGGTATTTTCAATTATCCTGAATGTCTGTTAATGCTGATATAACCGAGTCTGCTGGTTTTAACATTGCAAACCACAAGTTTCAGCAGTGTGTAAAATTCTGCCATGCAAATGCATAGCCTGAAGTTAAACTTGGCAAATAAAGCTTCAGCTGGATAAAGGTTTTACAATAATCTTTGCTTAAAACAAAGTTAATTAAATTTGGGTTTAAAGGAGAGTTTCGACCATTTTTAAGTTTGAGAATAATACCAGTACTCAATTGCACCTTTTACCCAAAGATCTTTAAGTACTGAGGCATCACATTAGCTGCAGAACAGAGTCAGGAGTTTCGTTTGCCCTTGCGCACTACCCAGGGCTGGAACAGGGTGTTGCTGGCCTGAGACTCCCTCAAACAGGCTGCCCAAAGCTGTTTGCACTGTTTATCAACATCCAGCTGTTTCAGAAGCCACCATAGACAGACAGTGGGGAGCACAGAATGAGCACAGTGAGGGTCCCAAAGACTAGCCCCTTTCCTGCCACCTCAGCCCACCCCAGAGCACTCCATTCACCAAGAGGGGCTGCTACATATTCACTGCATGCTGAAACCCAGCTCCATGCAGCTCTATTTTGCCTAGGTGGAAGAAAGCACATGATAAATCAAGACCAGGGAGTTTAAAAGCTTCAGTTAAATTGCACAGTAAATTAAAGATAAAAAAAAAAAATATACAATCAGGAATATAGTGCTGTTGTGAGTCCCAGTCAACTTTTGTGCTAGGGAGGGAGATATCGCTCCAGAGGCTTTTGCTTTAAAATGTGTCTGTTCCCCAAGCTGAAAATCTAATCAATTCATCTGTACTGTGGACTAATTACTTTTGCTATTTTATATGGCAGTGAGGACAGGGAGGGAACAAAATATATTTGGTCTGCTCAAGAGTGGCTACTCTACTACATACAACATAGAAAAATGACTGTATTTTATCAAGGCATGAAACTGCATTAACAAACAGAAATAAGAAAAAAAAAATCATTTAATGCCAGAGTGAAAAAGTACTGCCATGACAAGATACTTTCTAACAGCACTTAATACCAAGTTTTGCAAGGACAGATCCATCTTCTCCCTGTTTTATAGCAAAAACTTGCGAAAAAAATGTATTGTCTTGTTCTAATTCAGGTATAAGTGAAAATTTCAGTTCAAGCTGACACCAGCCCCATCTCTTTGTGTATACCTAGCATTCACTGGTTATCTGACAGTGAGACAAAGAGTCTGTTAGACCCTTTGCTCTGTATGTAAGACTACAGTCATGAGAAAATCACAAGGATACAGCAGAGTTTCAAATATCTGTTTGCTTATCAAACAAAGAGAAGATAAACACAACAGAGAAATTCTGCTTCTCAAGCAAGATACCAGTGGCCTCCCCAATAGCGCAGAGCTACTCTGAAACCTCACTGGGGCTGCAAGCTTTTTACACACACATCACCCAACAAAAGCCACACCAGCACCACTCAGCAAATATTGGATTACCTTGATTTTGTGTGACTCCTTGTTCATATGCTTTACCCATGATTCAGCTTCCCCACAAACAAAGGTTGAAACAGGCCATTATACCCATGTTTCTTTCATGACACAAGCCTGAACAAATTTAGGTAAGGCAACCCTTTGATAGCAGTCCTTTTACTGATGTTTGATAGGCATGAACAATGTGCCTCCACCAGGACTTGGCCTGTGAGGAGCTGTACAAATGCTTTAGTTAGCTCTCTGCACCCACAGTAGGGCAATTCTTAGGAAAAAAAAACAAACTTTCTTCATGGATTAAACCAAGTCCTATTCCTCCATGTTCATGGAGGTGATCTGGGAGCGCTGATGCTGGCTTGCAAAATGGTGCACTGGTTTCTGACCAGGACCTCCAAACATGACGAAAGTAACACCTGTCCCAACCTTGGCAGCCTGTGATTGCAGATATGATTTAAGAACTTGTGCTCATTCCTTTCTGACTTCTTTTGCAGGTATCTCAAAATTCCCATTTTATGCACTAATTAGTTGTGGTTTAACTGTGCCCTTTTTAGCTGTTTGCAGACATTATCACACAGCATTGAGGAAGGCCTGCTGAAAATCCAACATGGAATAAGCAGGGCTCTCAATTACTCAACTACTGGCAGGAAGATGGGAAGTATGGAAGACACAAGCCCCAAAGGCCTTACTGAATATATGAAGCAACAGCTAGAGGAGTTCATGACATTCTCCTGAGACCCTGTGAAGTCCTACTTCCAAATCCTGCCAAACTACACCAGCAACAGGGATAGTACAGCCCTGAAATACAGCAAGCACCAGCAGCAGAGATTCAGGGGTGGTGGCAAGTTATTTTCCCCAAACACATTTGCCACTCACTCCCACTGTCGAGTGCTCCAATCCTATACCAACAACATGACAGTGCCCAACGACCTCTGCCTCCCATTTCTCTTGCTCCAGTAAAACCATTCTGGGCATTTTTTATCCCCAGGGGTAAGTTTCACCTTTTTACCTCATCCCGTGCAGGGCTAGGCAGAAGTAGCACAGAGGACACTGAGTAGTGAGTGGAGGTGTGTGTGGTTTAATTGAAGCCCTCCAAAAGCAGTCTTAAAAGACAGATTCCATCACATACCACCTTACACAAAACAAACCCTGAAGTCAACCAGCGCAAATTCTGCAGCTCAAGGACGTGAGCTGCAGAATTTCCTTCTATCTGTGGATATTTGAAATACATCCATAAGCTGCAAGACCAATTACAGACTCAAAATGTACTACTGTGTTCAAAATGCTAATAAAAAAAGACAGTCTCAAGCATTCCACTTTACCTTTGATCATACACCATCTGGAGCTATAGAGAATGGCCATGAGAAAGGAGGTAGCAAAGCAATCAAAAAGTTCTGAAAATTTGTATGAAAGCATTATTTATGGTCTAAAATTATGTTTGGTCTCAGAAGTAAAAAATCAGAGGAAATCTGTATCTCTGTGGGCTATTAAAGCGAGCAATTATTAAAGCAGAAATGAGGTTCTAACTGGTTAGAGGAAGTAAAGTGTGTGCAGCTTAAGAGGAAGCAAATCCTTTCTCCTCCCCTAAGAGAGCAAGGAAGGAGTAGGAAGTAGCAAGGAAATGAAGCATGACAGGAAGCGAGCTCATTGAGGAGATTCAGAGTCACCAGGAGCCTGAGATCAATGGTTATACAGGATTTTTACTTGGGTGGAGGGAATGCATGAAGTTCTGACCTATATTCTAATTCGTTGTACTGGTTTGGTGCATAAGGTTTCTACCATCACAGTGTCTTTGCAGTGGCAGCCAGCTTGGGTTTTCCCTCACACATCTGCTCACTCCCTCATCACCATTTGAGTAATGTCATCCTCTTTGTCACTGCAAGGGAACAAATGCCTTCACGACCAAGCAGGGATCTGACATTCTATTTCTGCCTCTCTCCTCTGCACTGCAAGTGCTAGGTGCTGGAAGTGAGGCACTAAGACCCATTGTATCAACTGAAAAAACTCAAACAACAAAACCAAAAAAATGACAATGACAAAAAAAAACATTCAGAAATAAAAAAAAAAACAGGCAGACAAGTCTAACAATACTCACAAACACAAAGAATGATCCATTTTGGCTGATTTAAAATAAGTTGGTAGAAATGTTAATGTTCGCAGAGAGAATAACTTTCATAAATAAATATTATATATATAAAAAAAATGAATTTTTCATCTCTAATCAGGGTTGATTCAGAAAGCAGCCAGCACGCTTCTGTGTCTTGCAGTCTCCTCTTGAATCCAATACCTAATCCAAATCTTAGATGCAGAGAGGCAGAATACCAATGATTCAGGTAAAAATGCAAAAAGCAGCAGCAATTCTTGCCTGTGGCATTGTAAAAGCCAAGCGACTGTAACAGATCCTACCACCTAACAAGCAGGAAGTAGGGGAGTTCTCACCTCTGAGATACAGGCTTCCTTAAAAGATTTGGCATCAAGGCTGCAGCTCAAAGGCAAGAATTCAGTCTCTACCCCCCTCAAGGAACCAGATGAAGTCAAGCTTTGGATGTCAGGCCCTGTCACTGTAGGCACAGCAGAAATGCCCTGCAGTAATGCCACCACCAAGGCAGCACTCAACTGTCAGAGCACCAGCAGCACAATTCGTAAGAAAACCAGCAAATACAGCAGCACTTGAATATGAATCTGGAGACAAAGCAGAAACTGCAATTGATTGAGAACATGCAAGTCAAGACTGAGGGAAAAAAAAAAAACAAAAACACACAAACAATAGTTTGCAGAGGGCTTTTTAATGCTGTAACTCCTTATTAGATGTCATGAAAATAAAGGAGTTTACCCAGGCTGCAACTGATTTCTGATCAGTCCTGCCCAGACACTGACCTATATATAGACTTGTTGAGCAATTTAGGACAAGATATCTTTCAGGTAACTGTCTATATGAAGGGTGAGCACAAAAAAATAAACAAGTCATCTAAAGCTTTCTCTGTAACATAGAAAAATCACCTTTGGATGGCAAACCATCCTGTTTATTTTAAGAAGTCCTTCTAAGAGGGACTGAGCTGCCCTCAGGAGATACACCTTTTTTAGCTATAGAGGGTGTCCAGGTAACTGCCTTAAGCCTGATGTCTACATCTTAGATGGCAAACATCATTTTAGAGGAATCCACACCTAATTATAGAGTCTATGTTCTGATTGGGCCTTTTCATTGAAATCCAAATCACGTACCGGTTTCCCTTGTGCAAACATCCAACAGAATATAGGGGAAAAAAAAACTTCTAACCTTACTATAAAATTAAATAGAGATTTACTTTTCTGTTTTTTAGTGCTCTTCTGCACTGTTAAATTGGGAGACTAGGCTCCTATGTTCTATGCAGTTTTTAGTGCTCTGTGTGGAGCAAGCCAGCTCTGCACATCAGACATCTAGCATATGTTGTTTACATAACACTTTCAGCTGTGTTGCTATTCTCTCTGAACTTAACAGTTCCCAAAAATTTGGGATCTTGAAAATTGTTCTATGAGGAGGAAGCATTTTTCAGTGGAGCCTCATGTCTGTTATAGAAACCCTGCTTTCTGATGGCGTGCAGTGTCTGTGCCCATGGCAAGGGGGTTGGAACTAGATGATCTTAACGTCCTTTCCAACCCTAACCATTCTATGATTCTATAAAGAACACCAAGTCCTATTTGCAGGGTGTGACAGGGTCATGTAACAAAAGATCACATCTTCATTTGTATCTTCTTATTAGCGTGCAATCCAAAACCACTCTTTTAGCCTTTATAAGGTTACACAAGATGGCCGTGCTCAAAGTTTTCCTCTGTCTTATTCCCCTGTTGTTTCTGAGAATCAGTGGTTCTTATGTGCCAAGGATATGCAAATGTTCCTCTGATGTGGCATTAATATGCATATATACCACCACCTGAAAATCATCACAATGCCCCAAAGGGTTTAGCCATTTCTACTGTTTGAAGAGGACAGCAGCAGTCCTTAACTCAAAACAAAGCCATCACTGGGTCATGCTACAATCTGAGGCTGTGGTGAAAGGAATGTTTTTAATGAATGCGTGTGGTCATAGTCCAGATCAAAATAAATTGGGACCTCTGGATCACTACAATGAATAAAAGCGTAACTATTAACAGGAGTTTTCCAATACCCTCTATTAATGCTAATCTATATTCCCAAGAGAATAGTGTGTGGTTTAGAATAGTTTGAATCTTCTTTGAATCATATACTTTTGGACTAATCTTCTGTTACCTCCTGTATCTAGTATAACCTTAATGAAAAAACCATGTACACCACTATCTCCAGATTCTTGTCACCATTACAGCATATTCACAGGGTCACTCATGTCATTGTTATGAAGCTATTAAAACCACGTGATACACAGAGACGGCCTGCTTCTATTTCTTGTAGCAGCTTGACATCATGGGGAAAGTGCCATCCTTTCCTAAGTCAAGTCAGGCTCCCACAGAAACTATGTTGTTATCTTGGGTGCACCTTCTCTAAGCAGCAAGTCCCCAGTGGCCACTTATGGAAGCCTTAAAGGTGAATTTTCTGTCTTTGTAAGAGCCTGCCTCAGTTAAAATGACCTTTGTTCCCAGGACTGGAGCTCTGAAAGTAAAACAAAAGCTGGTGTCCTCGATGGAGCAAGTCCAAAGAGGTGGGGAGGGCTCTGCTGCCCCTCCTTGAAGCGCTTACATCCAGGAAGTGCTCCTCTGAAAAGTAGGTCTAGAAAAGGCTTTCACCCTGACCAAAACAAGAATGTTTCTTACCTGCAAACCTGGATTGAACTGCTAAAGAAAGATTACAAATAAAAGAAGAAAGGGAAATAAAGGGTAAAGAAGCAAGACCCCATACAAAACAGGAATCTTATTAACACTTAAATGAATAGACTATCTGTATTGTGAAATCATTATGAACTGTTGTACTCCAGACAAATTAATCTTGACCCTCATTACTGAAAGCCACCTTGCTTGTGACAGAGTGTTTGTGAAGCTGGAGAAGTGGATGTTCTCCAGACTGACATCTCTTTGGCTTTCTGCAGCCAGGAGAGGGTAGACTTGGTGACCTATATGATTTTTACCACTTTTATTTTCCTTAATAAGTAACATTAATATTAATTATTGGCAACAAAAACCAACCAAACAACAACAAAAACAAAAAAAGAAACCTTACAAAGCTGGAGCAAGCCACCAACACAGATCAGCACCCTGCAGTGAGCAGTGATCTGCCTGTTTTGGATCTGAGGACATAGGAAATATTCATCCTGGCCTGAATAGCTGTCACTAGCTTACAGAGCTGCCACTGCCAAGAGAAGCATTTTCACATGTGCATAGGAAGCCCTGCAAGCAGCAGCACAACTGAGGTCTCCACTTAATGCCTGCATCCCAGCTTCGCTCCTCCTCACCAAAGCAGAGCAGGACCCAGCCCTGCATCCCAGCATCTCTCCAGCCCAGCAGCTGTACTAGTGGTAATTAGGGCATGGAATGCAGGGAAGAAGGCGTGGCTCTCCTGACTTGCCAGAAAAGCTGTGTCAAGAAAGAGAGGCAGTGGGGGGCAGTGGCTTCAGGGATAAGAAGACAGCAAGGTGATTTTGGAACAGATTGGGTGTGGGAGATTGAGCTGCAACCACAGATTCACAAAGTTCTTGAAATTCTGAAGAACCTGCTCCTCCCTAAGTTTCACTGTCTCCTCTCTCCAGAAGTTCCATTATTTAGAATCAGAATAGTTAAGGTTGGAAAGGACCTTAAGATCACCTAGTTTCAATTCCCCTGCCGTCAGCAGAAACACCTCATAATAAACCATGTCACCCATGGCTCTGCCTGACCTGGTCTTAAGCACCGCCAGCGATAGAGCATTCGCAACTTCCCTGGGTAACCAGTGCCTCATCACCCTTACAGTAAAGAGCTTCTTCCTTATATCTAGTCTAAACTTCCCCTGTTTAAGTTTGAACCCATTACCCCTTGTCCTATCACTACAGTCCCTAATGAAGAGTCCATCCCCAGCATCCTTATAGGCCTCCTTCAGATATTGGAAGGCTGCTATGAGGTCTCCACGCAGCCTTCTCTTCTCCAGGCTGAACAGCCCCAACTTTCTCAACCTATCTTCATACAGAAGGTGCTCCAGTCCCCTGATCATCCTCATGACCCTCCTCTGGACTTGCTCCAACACTTCCATGTCCTTTCTATGTTGAGGACAACAGAACTGCACACATTACTCCAAGTAATTCACGAGAGCAGAATAGAGGGGCAGGATCACCTCCCTTGACCTGCTGGTCACACTTCTTTTGATACAGCCCAGGATACTGCCGGCTCATGTTCATTCTCTCATCAACCAACACCCCCAAGTCATTCTCCTCAGGGCTGCTCTGAATCTCTTCTCTGCCCAACCTGTAGCTGTGCCTGGGATTGCTCCCACCCAGGTGGAGGACCTTGCACTTGGCATGGTTAAACTTCATCAGGTTGGCATCAGCCTACCTCACAAGCATGTCAAGGTCCCTCTGGATAGCATTCCTTCCTTCTAGCATACCAACCAAACCACAGAGCTTGGTGTCATTAGCAAACTTGTTGAGGGCACACTCAATCTCACTGTCCATGTCACTGACAAAGATGTTGAACAACACAGGTCCCACCACTGATCCCCGGGGGACACAACTCATTACTATTTCTTTAGGAACTCTAGAATCCATCTGTTCAAATGGAAATTATGTTCAGCATGGGCTGCATTATGAAGCAGATGAGCACAGAGGTACCACAGTGGACCACAATTCTGTGGACAGATATCTCTAAGTCTTGGGCTATCTCTCTCTAGCACAAGCTGTTGACCCACAGGGACAGCTTCAGAGCTTGTCTCTTTTAATGTAATGACATGCTACATTCTTACTGGTACCATTTTTTTCTAATTTCCTAGCCTGTTGACTTCACCATACCTCTTCTGCATTCCCATCTCTTAGGGCTACATCATTAATCTACTGCTCTAATCACAGCTGTTGCGGGCTCACATCAGCATCTTTCATGTTCATTGATTCTTTTCTAGTAGGTTTTCTAGCTTTCAGGGAGAAGAGCTGCAAACATGAAATGAAGCACTTCAAACCATGGAGTATAGAAGAAAAAATAAGAGAAAAAAAGTCATGACTTCTCAGCTCAGCATGCATGCTAAGTGCATACCTGAGGTTGGCAGCCTTAGAGACCTTGGGCTGTGATGTGCGATACATACTCAAATTCTAAGAAAGATTTGTGTTTGCCAGTGTCTGCAGGGAAACTGTAATTACTCACAGACAATGACAAAACTTCTGCACACGCAACATCAGAGCTCACGTGTCTGAATAAAGTTAGAAAATAATAAAATTAAAAAGCAGCCATAATGAGAGAATGCTTGTTTTTCCAAACACAAGCCTAAACCTTGTTATTGAAGATGAGTTTCAGGTGTCTTTGTTAATTCTGCTGCGCAGCATGAAGGCAGCCTTGATCTGTGTCATTCTAAGCAAGCTCTGCTGAGCAACTTGTCCATGAGGACTTACATGAGGACTCAGCTGACATTAAAAAGAAGAAAAAAAAAAACCTCAGCTTTTGTAGCACTTTTAACTTAAACAAGCCAGCTCAAAAAGTACAAATGAGCCACTTGCATAATCACACTTTAGAGCTGAAGGAAAAGAGCATCACTGCAAAGCCACCAGCTCCAATTCCTTCCCTAATGCTCCAGTGGGATCAGAGAGAGAGCCCACCGCATTGAACTCACAAATGAGCTCAGCTCATTTAATAATGGTGGTAATAAGCACCACAGAAATCTCAGTCTCATATATACATGAATGAGCACAGCACAGGCATAGATGCAGCAACCTAAGTGAAATTTCAGAGCATCCTCAACCCCAAGCTGTACTGACTTAATGAAGAGACATCACAACTTTGCAATAAATACATACTTTCAGCATTTATCCTCCACTTTTTTTTTTTTCCAGAACATTTAGTGATTTCACACAATGCAAATTGAGAAACTGGAACATAATCTTAACTCAAAGTAATTCATAGAGCCATGCCTACTGAATGCCAGTGGACAGAGCTTTTGTTCAGTACATGATTTCCAGTAATTTTGTGGGCAATTAGTGAGCAAAACTTCTGATTTCATGATAATTTATTTTAATTAAAAATAGGTTCTCTCTCTAAACTTATTTACAAAGGCTTATTGTCAGCAACCTCAAATCTGAATTCCCAAACATCATATGCTGTACCTTTGAAAGTGAATAATACTTTGTATTTTAGATCACCATCTGAATAGCCTTGCAGACAAAAAGTAACACAAAATGTAAAGTTACACAAAATGACAGGGAATTAGTTTTAAGGGCTTACTATCTAGTAGAAGACAGCCCTCCACATTCACTCTCCTCTAAAAAGCAATAGTCAGAGAATTTGTCCAACTTGAATCTAAAGAAATCATCTCTGCCTGGTCCTCATGAGATACTTTCATACAAGTATGATATTGCAAAGTCATCCAGTAGGCGATCATTGCAATCAAGAAGTTGGAAGACTATAAACAGTGCGACTTTCACACCCTACCAAAAACCTGAACTTTCTGTTCTGAAAGAAAGGAACATAACTGTGAGGCGGTAACTGCTGGTCATACCCAGCCTTTAGAGAGCAAACTTGGGGAATATAAAATAATACAGGCAACATTTTGGAGTTTCAATAAAGACAAAATGGAGCAATAAAGGACAAGAAACAAACAACCCGGAATTGGATTACCAAGTACAGTCTTACTGGATTCATGCTCTATAACCTACTTTATATTGCATTTCACCAGAGAACAGAATTTAATATGAGCTGGGGAAGGAGGGCTACACGTTTAAATGTGTGAATAGGAGGGGTGGAAAATACTAAAGAGGAGAGAATGAATGAGAGCTAATTGCAAACTTTTTCTCAAATGACTATTTCTTTAGTTTCAAATAACATTAACTGCAATAGTTTTCTTTAAAAAAACATAGAGAAATGTTTTTCCACTCAGCAGTTTGGCAGGGAACAGGAAATAACCATAGGCTGTGATAATAGAATATAGTTATATACTATCTTCAGAGGATTCCAGCATTGTTTTGAAGTTTCCAAAACAAACTTGGACATACCTATTAGGACTTCTTTCAGTGAGAAAGGTGAAACAAGAAGTATCCGTATTCCACAAGCTGCCTACACAAAGTATAGATTTCTGAGTGAAGGAGAAATCATTCTCTCCTTTTACAGGTGATGAGAACCTTGGCTCAATACAGTCTCCTCCTGCCTTTTATCAAGTGGGCCAGAATAATGAAACAAGATCTTCTCACTGCACTCATTTGCAGCATGGTACTATAAGAACAAGGGACACAATGACAAGGCTGAGAAGTCTCACCTCAGTCTACTGCTGGGAGAAGTTGTAAAGTCACAACTCAGTTCAGTGGAGTCAAGCAATTCATGTCATTTAAATGAAGTGCTTAAAGGACTAAAGTACTGTTGCGCTATTTCAGCCTAATTTATCCAAGTAGATTCACATGCTGCTTCTGCCCAACCCTGAAAGTATAAGACTGCAGTATAAGGCCCTACTAGCCAATCATCAGCTACTTTATTTATGGGGAATTAAAATGATTAATGGAATTAGTCTATTGTGCAGACTGACCGCATGCTGTCTCCATTTGTACATGAAGTGAGAAAACAAGTAACTTGCCTACCAAGGGAAAGATTTTCTAACCCTGTACCATCTACTCACCTTCTGAGAACAGGCAGACAGCAAATTAAGTCTTAACTGTGAAGTACCCAAAAAACAACCTACTTGACTGTTACTGCTCACTTCCATAAGTGCAATAAATTTTGAGCTATAGCCTTTTCCTTTCAAAAGCTCAGAGATGCAATCACATATTTTGCCCAGGTTGGCTCATATTATTTACAGATTTTTCTAAGGAGTACTTTCATTGAGCTAAACAACTAGAACAACTAGTTTTCCATTGTATGTTCAGATACTGATTTTTACCTAGTAGCAGCTGGGAAACAATAGATCTGATATCTTTCTGGAGAAGCTTCTGTTCCTAGGAAAGCAAATCAAATAAGACTAACTTTTCGCCTGGGACTACAGAAATGTTGAGGTCTTATAGATCTGTATGGTGTTAAAGTTTTATGAATAGCAAAGAACCAGTTTTCAGCAATCATCTTTCCTTTCAGAATGAACTGCATAAGACATCTTTGAGTAGACCATATTTATTATAAAGGTAAAAAGAAACCAGAATAGAAAACAATGAGGCAATTAGTAAATGTTCCCTTTGTTACCCAAAAACATAACAGCAGTTTAATGCTGCCTCTATTTCTGTCTCTTGGGACATCATAATTATGAGCAGAAGACCTACTTCAATTAAAAACTTTGTTGCTGCTTAAAACTAGCAATTCTCTGTAAACCAAAACATCTGTAGGAATGCAGAAATTTCAGACACCTACCAATGGAAGAGTATGAACTTGCCAAATTCAGTGCCAAGTTGCCAGCACAGGACCCCTGTGAACTATTTGACTGAATGCTTCTGAAACAAGGCCAGATATTTTCCAGGCTCCTTAAGACAGAGCACTGAGGTACCAGATGAAGCCAGTAGTCCTTAGTGAGATGATGGGAGTCCCAGGCTCCAGTCCTGCTCATCATAAAGGCTGGCAGCCCAGAGTCCAGCTGAACCAAACCCTAGCCTTGGATTTGGAAGCTATGTTAAAACTCTGTTTCAGAGTCTTCAGATCTTTTTTTTTTTTTTTTTTTTTTTTTCAGATTTTTCTTTCAACAAATGTTTCAGAAACTCTGCTTCAATCCAGAACGGACTTTTTCCCCTACAAAATATCCCAGAGGATTTCAACTCTAAACATGATGCAGCTCGTTGCCACAGCAGAGTCTTGTATCATAGTAGTAGCAATCTTCAGATCTTCATGTTAAGCCTGGGCTACAGAAATCCAACAGCAAAGGGATGTAATATAAAGACAATATCTCCTCACTTATGAGTGACTTCTGGCTTTCCCAAGTACTGGAAACCTACCTTCAGAGGTCCAGCATAACAAAGGCAGATGTTTGGTAATTTTTTCCATGAGTGAATGGGGTAAAGAGGAGAAAAGCAGAGGTACAACAGACTGAACCACAACATTTAACCCTTGAGCAGTAGATCATGGTTTGAAAGGAAAGCAAACTTGATGTACTGCTTCCCACCACATACTGCTGCCAAAAGAAGGAAGCAGGAAGAGAAAGCATGCCAGGACTTCTCTGGCTTGCTTGCCGCAAGCAAAAATCAAGCAAAGTTCCATGGAGGGTTCAAAAAGCCACTTATCTTTTCTGCATATAAAGCTCATCTTTCAGGATGATAATGAGAACAAGAGACATGATCACACCATGAAACTGCCAAAGCAAAATCCTAAAGCAAGAGATGTTCAAGTTTTACTATTAAATGGGCCACACTTGCAAAGCTTTCAAGAACCTAGGCTAGATAGCATGTAACCTCAGATCAGAGTTTCTGATGAATTTGAAGCCTAAAGGATTTTTGGTCAGAACCATGTAGCTTTGACTTGGTACTTAGTCATACTTTTCCATCTAGAATCAGAAAAGTGACATACAGTATATTACCTAGAATTAAAAAAAAAAAAAACACAAAAAAAAACCTCACAAACAAAAACAATAATTAAAAAAACAAAACAAACAAAACACAAAGAAACAACTTGTGAATACTTCTGAACACTGAAGCGTTAACTCAATGAGAGAAGGAAAGAGGTAGTAGTGCCACACATTTTCTAGTTAGCCCTGATTTTTGGGCACTCTTGTGGTACTTGTAAGGCTCTCTTCCAAGTCCTATAGTCATACAATCCCCTCTTTCAGGCTCTTGTTCTGCTATACTCACCATCTAAAATGATGCAACCAACTAAAAACATTGCATGAATATCCAGCTATATTTTATCCATGATTAAAAAAAATTAAAGTATATCTACTCATATGCATTTTCTAGTTTTTTATTAGGCCCACAAACAGCTGAGCTGCCCAATAAATTTAATCAAGGTAAAAGTAGTATGAACTTTCTAAATACAGTTATAGGATATGAGTCCTGCCAGGAGGTAATAAAGCTTAAAGTTCATATGTCCCTGTGAAGTTATGAGAAATTGCGTTAGCATGACAATGTTCTCTCACGTCTTCCCGTGTCATATAAGCATTAAAAACTGTGGGTAGAGGTGAGGTTCTATTACTAGAAAAAGTATTTTACAAATAACTATTAGTTCTATTATTACCCACAAAAACCATAACGAGCACAATGGGTTCTTATTATTCAATCAACTGAAGAATAACAAGATGAAGGAATTAACAATGCTACATCATTTTTTTCATTAATAAGAGAATCAAACTGTAGGTGATGTAGGAAAGAAAGGAAGGACCTGGTGAAGGGAATTTTACTGAATTCAAAACTTATATGAACCTAAGCATAGTAAATGGAAGAGCATTAGAGTACTTCCAGAGGTCAGCTGAAGCACAGGTATACACACAGGAATTTTGCATCAAAAGAGACACTTTTCAGTGAATGAACCTTACCATTTTTCACCTGCACTGGCATCACTAGCTAGCTCCAGCTCAATAACCCCCTAAGGTTCAGCTAGGCAGCAACCATACCATTGTTCCCCAGCAGGTACCATGAAAATGGAAATGAACAGAGCCCATTTAGTACACATCCAGATAGCAACCATTGAAATTACACTTTTGTGTTTCCTATAAGGAGCTACAGCTTCTTTTTTTCACTAACATTATTTTGGAATAGCAAAAAGGAGGTAATAATCAACAGGTAAACCTTTGGCAGCCATACCTACCAGTAGACAAACCCCTATTCTGGCTTCCTTCATATTGCTCCTGGCTGGAAATGATCTGTTCCTATAAGATATTTATCATTTCCATGATAGGGACTAAACTCCTAATGAGACCTAACACAACATAAACATCTTCTTGCTAACTCTTCTCATTGATCCTTCAGCTCAGATGCAAAAGATCAAGTGCTGGCATCCACTTGTGCTGCAGCAAAGCATCGTTGTGTAAAAACAGTGAAACAGCCACTCAAATCTTGAGGAAAGGAAACCCTTGCTTTAGGCTTCATAATGAGTAAACTTAATGGAATAAGATCAGACAGATATTTATCCATTAAGTCCTATATGTTATTAAATATTATGCAATATTCTAGGTATTGTGGATGCAGACTCACATTTCAATCCTATCACAGAAGACCAGAATTATTCCTCCTGCTAAGATAACTATGTTGTATATTACAAAAGAAAACTACACAAGAGACCATGCCATTTTGCCTCTCCTGCCTGAACTGAAACTTATACAAAATGACCTCTTGCCTTTTCAGAAAGACAGTCAGTAGGCAAAAAAGCAAAGAGCATAATAGTTACACCATATTTATTTGGTGTATATAAAGGCACATATGGGGGATTTGATAGGCAGATTTACAGGCAAGGAAGTAGCAGTTCAGAAAGCTTCTTCAAATATATTGTGTAACTTCAATTATATATACATGAACAGGTTTTGTTTCTGCCTCCCACCCAGTATACCCACAAGCTTATTTGTATCTCTTCCTCAGAATTCTGCAAAGTCAAAACCCTATCTTAATAAAAAAAAAAAAAAAAAAAAAAAAAAAAGCCCAGGAGACAGACATAAAATGATGCATTCAGACATAACATGAGATTGGGGGGCTGAAGGGTTGAACAAACACATCATTCTTCAATTCTGCAAGTTCCACACAAAGCACATTAACATACTATTATTTCCAGCTAACTACACTTTCTACCGGAAGCTGGTACCTCTGTAGGGGTCTGTTGAGAAGACAAGATGCCTTGTTTAGTCCCCACCTGTTCCCAAACTGGCTTTTTTTGGTTTGTTCCACACAGTTTGCAAACGAGCAATTAAGTCCTCCTCCTTCGCAGGTACATGAAGGACAGTAAGAGACAGTAGCATCTATATACAATAAGAGCCCTCATGCTTGTTCAGACTAAACACCTGGCTCAAGTACTTCCCTGAACTGCTATCAGAAGATCCACCAATACATCTCAAAATCCCAGTCTCCCTGCCATGGTCTGTCTTTACTCACACTCAGTGCCAACTCATGGTCAAGTTAATCAAAAATTTTCATTGCTGCTCTTCACTGACATGTTTGTGCAATCCTAGCAACCCTAGGCTCTTCCTCTGGAAAAGAAAAAAATCCACCCAGGCAGAGGGGATCCAAGGAACTCAAGTGGGTATCCAGCTTCACAGCAGACATGCAGGAAAAAAAAGCCAGTATGAGACCTATTTGACTGTCTTCTCAATTCTGCCTTGGGTGTACTGGACAACACTATCAATACGTTCTAAGCCACAGCTTCAGCTGTGATTCAAGGATTTTACTACTGCTCAACACCATGAGGGTATGCAAAGTTTGGTTCAGTATATGTATGGCATTCCAGATTTTAAAATGGAGAGCCATATATAAGTGCAACCTGTTAGAGTATTACCAAAACTGAACTCAAACATCAAGAGAAATTTTTAGTGGAAGAGAAATGAAAATAATTTCTCTTTGTTCTCTAGATTCCAAGATAAGAGCAACACTGTCAAATACCCCTAGAAAATAACATTCAGTAAAGAAATAAAAGCTCCCTTTTGTTACAAATGTTTCATTATAAATTCATTTTATTCTGAGTCAAAAAACTCAAGTCTTTCCTGGGTTTTGTTTGCATGCTCTTAGAATTGTTTCCCTTGTTGTCATATTCCCTCTTGCCAACACAATAAGAATAGAAATACTAATGTACTGCATTAAAAAACTACCTAGCTTTATTAGGTTGCATAGATATTACCACAGATTTAATCTATTAAAGCCATTAGTATTTGCAACATATTGAGCTATTGCAATTTTTTAGAGCTAAAGAGCAAACAGAAAACAGTGTTAAGATGTATTCGCACTTTTACTTTGTCTTATACTTCAGGGCTTTCCAGCATTTTCATATTTTATATTAATCAGGTTTTCTGTCTCTCTTCCCTCTTCCACCCTTTTGCACTTGCCTCTTTTTTCCAATCCCACAGTCTTTCTTCCCTCACTTCTTCTGTCACAGAGACAAGATTCAGTAACAGAGAATATAAAGAGAATTTTTTATTGAGGACAGACAACTAGCAGGTCTCCCAGGACTGAGAGCAAGGTCTTCTCTACCACAGAAGTGTTAGGAGGGGAGAGGATATTTGCTTTTTTGGAGTTGAGCCGAGATAAACTTGGGATGGTTATCTTGCTGTAAAATGTAAGGGGCCGCAGGTGCACTTGCAAGTTTTACTAACAGCTAGGCAAGGTCAGCAATACTCTAGACCCTCATGATTCAACCTCAGCTAATTCACTTCTCAGTAAAACCAAAATGCCTTGATACATCCACTGTCCTTTCATTGTATAACAGCTGTGGTACAAGATGTTCTATGTTAAAAACTGCTTTCTTGTCACTGAATACAAAGTAAATTGTTCTGCCTAGTAATAGCTTTAAAGAGCTTCTATATAACCAAGTTGTGTAAGCAGGGGGTTTGCCTGCAATGCAGACCGCCCTCAGATGGTCTCAGACAATCTCTCAGCTTGAGCTAGCTTAGATACTTAGGTGGATTGGTACTCAAGCTTACCCAAGGTGCACATCTAATAGTGGTGATTCTCTGACTTTGGCTTTTCAGAAACAAACAAACACAAAAAAAAAAAAACCTCCATCAAAAAGCAACAGAATTGATGTGCTTCATATTTAGTGACAGAAAAACCTCAACAGGTTCGTATAAGCATGTTGGCTACCCATCATCCATGAGGAGGGAGCTCCTCAGCTAATGGACTCTCTTGGAAAGACTAGCCCTATTAAAATAAATGTCAGAGCTCACATTGACTTCAGAGTGGCAATTTTACTTTCCCTGAATTGCCAGAAATTACAAAATTGCAGTGAATATCTTCAAGAATACACAGCCCAGAGATTTCAGGTACTTCTGTTTAGTCATGTTATCAGTATGTGATAAAGATGTTTGGCCGCAGCTTGTAAGTATATTTGCTTTAGCAAAAAAGGAGAACACAATAAGATACATATAATCATTAACTTCCCTGCAGAAAATGATAAAAAGTTTTAGTCAGAATTTAAAATAGTGTTTAAGTAACTTACTCTGTGTTATCATAGTCATCAGATTTTTAGGTGCTGCCTGTGATGCCAAATACATTTTCTCCTTCTGCTTTCTTCTTTTTCTCCTTTCTAGCAAACTTCTGGATAAATCTGAAGCGTGACTTGGCTTAGGCCACTGTTAAGTATTCTTGAAAAGTCAGTACCATGCGAGATAACTTTAAACAGCTACCTCAACTTTTTCAGAATAAAGGGTTATCTTGCCTTACTGCATGAGACAGAAAAGGTTGGGGTATTTTTCTATGAAAACCTAGAAGAAATATTGTTGCTATATGCAACACAATGATAGTTTCAAATGCACCTTCTTTAAAAGCAAGCTGGGAGGCTGCACTAGAAGGCAGGTTTGCTTCAGTTCAGAAGTCCTGCTCTCCTTTAGTAGAGCCCTCAGGACAGTGTAGCTTACTCCTTCTATTAGATTTGATGTAGTCTGTAAAAGATTTTATACTTCAGTTCAAGAAAAGGAAGGGGCAAGAATGTCCATGTCCTTTAACTTGTAGTTCACTGACATTCCTCAGGTGAGGAAAACTTGTAACTACCAATGACTTTACTAGTAGCTGTTGGCATTTACTAATGGATGACAGCAGTAATAAATAAATAAATAAATAAATGGGCCTTTATCATAAGGGGAACTTTTCATTATTTAATGCAGTGCCTTTTGGAATTTAGTTACTTGGACAGGTTTCAGGATTAATGAACACTCACTTCTCAGGTTCAGTATGTCTATATATCGTGCAGTTTACTGAGAAGATGCAATCAAAGCTTCCCCCTTTGAGTTTGGAATGGCCCTTTTAGGACTTAAAAGAAGTTTTAGAGAGAGAATTAAATTCACAGGTGTGCCTATAAAATTAAACTGCTGCTTTTTGATAGAGCCATAACTTTTCTGACATTGAGTTTCTTCAGAAAGATTATAGCCTGACCCAAACAAAGCAGCGACTGTAAAAATTGTGAAAGCTACCACAAAACAGAAGAGTGCTCTTATGAAAATTGCATAACACCACCAGAATCTTGTATCTAATTGTTCACGTAGCTGGAAAAATGTTAATGGCATGCTTCACTCAGAAATACACAGGGACAAAAAAACACAAGCTTTATTCTCTTAGCTATCTAAATACCAAAGCACCTGGTAGACTGTGGCTGTAATCTGAATAGTTAAGTTTCCGCAGCAAGTAGGGAGCTTCCACCAAGCAAATTGCAAGTGTGGTTATGCTGGTTGATGGACAGTTGGGAGCACAGGTATCTTCAGCTAGCACAAATGGGTTCAGAAGCAAATATTTCTTTACTCTCTCTGCTGCACTGTTATATCAGCTGCACAGCAGGGCCGTCGGACTGTGACCCTGATGCCTTCTATGATGCACTAGATGCCTTCTGCACCAACCTGCTTCCTCACTCAGATGATACTAAACCACAAGAACAACGGCCAAATGGGACACGTACCCTTTGCCAAGTTGTCCAAATTTATAATCTAATCTGTCAGAGTCAAATGAAAGTCATACTAGTGCATGTTAGCCTTGGCCTGGACTGAAAACTATGACAGTACAAAGAAAATTATCCACACAGTCTGCTCCTAGGTATAAACCAACAAGTCCAAATATTAGACTCCAGGTACCAGAAAATCAAAACCAAGATTAAATAACAACATAAGTGTATTCAGATAAAAATGAAAAAACTTACTAATCAAAATCCTTCTTTTCTTAGCTCATTGTCACTAATTGCAGAAAGCTGCATATTAAAACATATTTGCATGCTCAGTCAGTTATTATGCCTCTGTTGAAGATCTAAATTGACGACATAAAGCTAGCAAAATTGATTACTGGGCCAATTCTCATCCTACACCATCCAGATTAGCTTCACTCACCACATAAAAGCAACCAGTGTGCCCCAGAACCCCACCACAGGATCACCAAGGAGTTCTCTCAAGGTTCTCCATCAGGTCAGGTGAAGATTTAACAGCCCATTGTTGAGGAACAGTGACAAATAACCTAAGGAATGGAAGACCACAAATAGGCCCAGCTTTTTCCATTGTTGATAGCAGAATTACCTCAGGTGAGAGACATATTACCACCTGCTGCCTATACAGCAGGCAATCAGCTTATCTGTTAGAGTTGAAGATCACGATGTACCCAGATGGGGCTGCCCTGCCATTGCAGGAGAGGGCAGGACTTCAGGCAATACTTACATACAGCATCTTTGCATAGGTATGAAGAAGTTTGTAGAATGGGTTTTGTTGGATTATGAAGACTGATGGAAAAAAAAAAAACAAACAAACAAAAAAAAAAATAAAAAAAACCACTCTTGGCCCCAAAATGATAGGCTGTAACAAGCAATGTGTGTGTGATTGGCCTGAGTCTGAAGCCACAATGTAGACATGGCACTATCTTCTTCTCATACTGAATGATTTCCTGTGCAGTGGTTTTCACAGAGGAAAAGTTGGGTAAAAGCCATCGGGTGAGGCAGACATTCATCCTTCAGTGAAAAACAGTTCCACAGAAAGCAAAACTACAAAACCCAAAGGTGCCTGATGTTTTGACACAGCAGTGATTTGGATGGCTGCAAGGCTGTTTCAGGCTGGCCTGTCTCAGCTGTCATGCAGATTGGTGAAGGCTTCCTCTTTTCTTCAAAGCAAAGCAATCTAGACCCAACAGTACTGTCAGTCCATGTCATGGTGCTCCAGGGCAGCTGCCAGCTCCATCATGAGTTTGCTTTCTTCCAGAAGACCTCTACTCATTCTGCAGGTGTCTGACACCCATGGCCCAACCAGCCAGCACTGAGTTTCTGGCAGGGTTATGCCCAGCTGCCTCCTTCCGCCAGAGGAAGGAAGGAGCTTCCCCAGACTCTCATTACTCCAGGAGATCAATAGCTCACAGTGTGAGACAGATGCTGTGCCTTTTGGCTGACTTGTCTACTGACCCTTTGCTGTTGTGTTCACTCACGTTAGCTGCTTTTCTCCCATCTTTAGAGATGTCACCGTTGTTTGGGTTTTACTGGACAATGTTGATGCCTGCTTAGAATAGCTTTGAGATGTCTTATGCAGGTGGAGAAGGGTCCTTATAGAAAGCAAATGCATGTTGGTTGTACCAGTGAGAAGCCCACTGCACCAGACTGAGCTACTCCTTCTGTTGCCAATAGCACTGCCAGGTGATGCTGCGCTGGGGCTGCTGCCTGATGACACCCCCAAGTAAGCATTAGCATCAGTAGTTACTCTCCCATTCCAGTCAAGCAAAGTCTAGGCAAACTAATGGTGGGGCACTGGCACAGGTTGCCCAGAGAAGCTGTGGCTGCCCCATCCCCGGCATTTGTGTCTACTGGTTTGTTTCCAATAATAAAAAAAAAAAAAAAAAAAAAAAAAAATAAATAAATTCTGGAAAAAAATGCATGATGTAAGAGCTCTGATCTGGGACTGAAGCCAGCGCTGGCTATAGAGGGCACAAGTCGTGAGGGATGTGTCATATTAGTAGCTTGCAGCTAATGGGCTGGCAGAGGCTGGAAGCTGCGCTGGCTTATTGCCCAGGGCCCATGGAACTGCTCAGGTAACAGCCTCCAACATCTCTGCCAGCAGACCTTGACGGTTTCTTCATCCAGAGGTAATTAACTAAGGTTTCCACAGCGCATCAGCTCCATTCAGAGGTATAGTCACCCTCAGCCTGCTACCTCAGCTGTAACATCTTTCTTGGATCAAAACCACCAGTGTCAGTGCTCTAGGTTAATGTCTATTGCAAATTTCTAAAGGGTAGTAACTGCCTCTCTGCATCAGACACAAGCAAGCAATAAGCACTGAAGAAATCAGACAGAGTAGGCAAGAGTGTCTGACTGTCCTTTGGGCAAAAAGATGCCAAAGAACCCATTCACAAGGAAAACATCATGAGAGTGACAAGTGACAGCTTGTCCAACCAGCTTATGTCAGAACCAAATCCAGCAGAAAGCTGCAACACAGTGTAAAACACTCATTCATTACAGCCTGGCATTAGCAAATAGGAAGCGCTGATTCCCAACCCAACTCTAACCAGAAGGGGATAGTGGAAAGGCTAAAAATTATAAAGAAGTATTGGAAAATAGCAGAGCAATTGCTGGAGATTCTGCTTGCTTTGCTCTGAATAACAAGAGTATCTCACAAAACTAAGAAAAGCAATATTTAGCTCCATTATGGGAACCTCCCACAGCAGGCAAGAAAACAATACTTTTTGATGAAGCTGAGGTTGATGATGCAGCCAAGCCAGGCTTCACTGAACAGCAGCTGACAGACAAGGAGGTAGCAAGGAAGACAAGGATGTATGGTGGCCTTTGGCTTTCTGGAGCATTAGCTGACATGGCCAGGTGTCACTTCTAGCTGAGCCAGCAGCTCTGTATGCACAACATCTAACACCCACATCAAAAATCTGGATCCTGCAAGAAACTTTAACACTTGTCTGTCACCATAACCCTTTGTTATTTCTGGAAAATCAGCACATTTTAGGCATAGAAAAGAGACAGCTGTAAACACAAATCTCCTTATTATGAAGTATGTTCTTGATCATTAGGTACTTCCTATTGCCTTAAGGAGACCCAGGAGCCTAGATGAGACTATTCAACTGAGGAAAAATTCACCAGTTGCAGAACAGAGGTGGCAGAAGCCAGGCCAGATAGAAACCTACATCCTCTCTTTCCCTGCACAATTTACCTAGTCTGGGTGCAACACTATACCTTTTCTTCCTTGGCTTGCTTTTTGCTGCCTCTGCAGCAAAAATTTTGTACACTTAAGTTGTTTGTGCAGTCCTAAATGTTTATTGTTAATTTCTTCATTAAAGTGCTTGGCATAATATAACAAAAATTCTTGGTACACACCAAAACATTAAGTTCCTAATATTCCCATTTTTCTGTTCCTTATGTTTCAGTTTGCAGAATTTACCTGCATCTTCCATTCCAAGTTCAATGAAAATAAACTGTTGCCTTGTACAGAATATGTTTGCTAGACCTTCCAGTAGAGAGAATCTGTAATTGACCCTTTAACAGAAGGTGGTGTGCTGCATTTATCTCCCTAGCTGCAAGAAACATTTGACAATAATGTGGGAAGCTTTTAAAGTTTAACTAGGGTGAAGAAGGCAAGAAGAAGCAGCATGGGTCACAAGCTGCCTCACAAATCATTATGCCTATGCTTTTAATGGCTCTACTTGAACAAATGCAATATACCATGAGAAAAACAAAATAGCTTTTTCCAAGTTGCACAAAATTGATACAATCATCAAAAAAAGTCAGCAAGAATTTCCCATGTATGAGATTTCATGGCTCTGCTTCTCTCTTTCTATTTCTTCCCTAGCTTCTGGCTTGCCTACAAAGGCAAACTGCAACACCTCTGCATCAAAAATATCATCAGCTTCTGCTCTCTCTTCTGAAGCTAAGGAGCTGGGTAGGTTCCTGAGAGGCAAAAAACCAGTCAAGAATCCACTGTTTTAACTCTAGCTGCAAAAAAAATCCACACCTGGACACAGACATCTTGAAAAATCCACCAGATAATGAGAATTTAAGGCTATGAAATTTTCTCAGGGATCATTTATAAGAGGTGGAAAACTGCACATGACAAAAAACAGAGGTTTGCTGGGTTTTGTATAAATCAGTTTTGTGTCACAGGTTTCTCTATGTTTTTTAGTATTTTTAAACTACCAGGCGTGAAGCTGGCAGATCCTAGTTTGCAATTTCTTGGTTTTTGGAGCTAAGTTGTTTGCTCTCAGAGGACAGCTGATTTACTGACATTGCCTTCATATATGTCACTGGGGTGAATAACCAAAACAAATGATTCTTTACTACAGGAATTGAATTTCTTCCTCAAACCAACAGCTTTCCTCTTCCTTGAGATTTTGGAGATGACTTCTTGTAATTGCAAACCTAATGCTGACTTTGTGGCCCATATGGATTGCATCAATGTCACACCGTCAAATCAACCAATAGTGTTGTTCTCTTTTAGTATTTCTTGCTGTTTAAGCAGATAAATGAGAACAGACATGATTAAGTCAATACATCAGTACTTTGGTTAAACAAGCAATTAAAATATAATCCAGGTATTTTGGATCCAAAAAAAAACCCAAATTTGCTAAGAGATGTGAGTCTATGGGGTCTAAATGTCTTAGGAACTGCAAAGTATGTGCCAAATCAATGGAATTTTTGGAGGCTGGGACAATAAATGAAAGAATGCAGGAATAGCCTTAAAAAGATGGAGCCAGTGGATTATGGAAAATGTGAATCATGAAAATGAATTCTGTTTATCTGTTTTTAAAGAACACACTCTAAATGAGGAAAAGAAAACAAGGAAGGTAGTATTGGAAGATCTCTGTATGCTTGGAGATGTTGCTGTGGGTGGTGTGCTCTCAAGTGCACTGAATGCTGTACATAAATTGATTGAGACCAGATGTAGTCTGTGCTTTTGATATGGTGTTACTGTTTTGGTTTTGTATACGCTGTTTAAATTAAATTCAGTGTTGATTTCCTAGATCTAAAATTATAAAATAGCAGGCCTTCTACATAGGCAGCTTTCAGCAGTTGCAAAGCATAATAGTTTTGTGTTGCCATGAGAAAAACACTGACATACCTTGCTATTCATGTTATATTTTTTAAGGTTGACAGCTTTGCTGGAAAACAATCTCAAGGCAGTCCCAGCATTACTTCTACCAACTCTCATCTTATTTTAAAAATTGCTTCTCACATCGAAGATTTTTTTTCTTTTAATAAAATTATGATTCTCCCTTAAGTGGTGTTTGAGGTATATGTCTCAGAACAACTTGGACAGAGTTCAGCTCCTTGATAATGAGTTGATATTGAGCTGACTATAAGCTGGCAATGTATCAACCGCTCATCATTAAATCATTCCCAAAATGAACATTAATGAACTTCACCTACTTCAGCAATGCAAGGATTTCCAATTCACTGCAAAGTAACTTGAATTCAGACTACACTGCTGACTTCATTGAACTGATGCATAACAAGCTGCCATAAAAACAATGAGGTATTGCATGCACATATTGGACATTCTCATACATATTAATTTGATCACACAATGTATTGCAGCTGCTGCAGTGAACTGTGTGGAAATGAACAGTCCTAATATCATGCTTTAAATTGCCAGCTCCTTGTGGGAGGAAAATACTTCTTTTTAAAAATCAAAAATGTGCTTTCAATGCTGAGATTTTGTATTCTGTTAACTTTTTCCACTAGATCAGTAAAAAAAAAAAAAAAGAAGGTAATTCAAATTACTCTAATTTTACTATTTCCTTTTTCTTTCTCAGAGATACATAAATGGGAAGTTAAAATATAAATCTTCGGTACCCACGTGCTTCTGGAGGAGTCTGGCATCATGTCACACTTGCAGGATTAGGAGCTTTATTTGGAAAGAAGCCACAGTGTGGAGGGCTCACTTTTTGTCACTGAGAAGAGGTCTATGTAGATTAAAACAGCTTGCAAAATGATCGTCCAGAAATGGATATCCAAGTCTTATATCCACATGTTGAAACGTAGTTCAGAAAAGAATAACAAAATTAATTCAAAGTCTCAAATGCACATCTTACAGGGAAAGATTCTGAGGTCGCAAATTCACATTTTACAGGGAAAGATTCAGAGGAGAGTGTACTCAAAGACAAGGTTAAGAAGATACTTTATCATAACTGCAACTGTGGAGATAAGAGGTACCTCAGTCTAGTACATTAAAATACTGATATGCATGGTTTCAGCAAGAACCAGTGTGGTTTTTATTTCTTGCAAGTTGCTGCCCAGGATCAGTTTAGCATTGTAAACAGCATTATTTCAGAACGCCTTTAGCCATCCCTGCTCTGGTGGGCAGCAACCTCTGGGAAGGGGGTCAGTGAGCAGCTGGGGAACAGTTGCTCTGACGATCTCTTCTAAGCCCAATGTTGAATGGATGTTAACATCTTTAGATAATGAGATACAAAACACCAGGGAACTGAAATCAGAAATGTTCAAACATAACATGAAACGCGTGCTTTTGAGAGAGACGAGATAACTATTTGAATAGCTTCCTGTGGGATATAGTAGATTTCTCATTATCTGATGTGTTTAGAACAAAACTGGATAACTACTGAGGCATATGCTCAAATAGAAGACAGGGATTTTATGCAGACATCAGTGGATTGAATTCCATTCCTTGCTTTATTTAGGAGGTCAGCATAGGCCTTTCTGGCCTCTAAATACAAGAACTTGGGAGGCTTTAACAGAAGATCCAGTTGAAACTGATACTCAAGCTACAAATTACCACCATTAGGGCAAAGGAGAGGCTCCACAGCTTTGCTACAGAAGCATTTGGTCAGAAGCAGCACTGGGCTAAAATGTTTTCCATTTGCTGGTGAAAAAGAAGCTGTCATAGTCCTTTCCAAAAAATATTTCAGACTTCAGAAATCACTCCCTGCTTCTTCCCTCACATTTGGCTAATATTAACTTGAACAAGATTTTCTCTCCTTCATGTTGCAAGTACCTTACTTGCCTCAAATGTCCAATGGGAGAGGAAAAGAATAGGGCAGGGAACAGGATACAGCTGAGATTTGTGCCTGCAATGGAAGCATTTTTCTCCGTATCCCCATTCAGAGAAAATTGTTGGGTTTGTTTTTCTTGCTGCCGTTGTTTTGAACTTTTAAAACATTTCAGGAGACCCTTGAGATTTATGGAAAGGCACTTTTCAAAGTTGGATTTTTTTAAGTTTAAAAGAATATTTCCTTTATAAAAAGGCAAATAAAATAAATGTAGCATAACAGAATTTTTAAAGACACCCTATTATCTTTGAAGAAGCAACAGAGTTAACCAGATGGGTTCTGGAAAGAGCTTAATGTGCGTGTATGCACACAGACACAAGGAATTTCCTTAATGACCAAGAATGATTAAGCACACTGTAACATTAAAATGTAGAATCTGGTACACCATTCAAATACCATCTCCATTTACTGTGTTTCCTAATTTTAGGATATGTAACTATATTTAGGCTTACACGTAAATGCATAATTAATTATTAAAAGCAACAATGCTGCTATCCGGGAACCATATACCTAAAGAAGTTCTCAAATGTGCTTGTACTGCCCACTCACTTAACTCAGCCATTTGTGGTAGCAGGCTATTCTCTCTGGGCTCCAAATATACTTTGTCATTCCTCTGCACTGGTTGTGTAATGAACAAAAGTATCTTCAGTCCTTACAAAAAGATCCTAGAGAAATTGTGTGGTTAATATTACCAGACAACTTGCATTTATAAACAATAGAAATAGATACCTCTCCTCAAAAGTGTATGGTCTAGTTTTTGATAAAAGGGTGGTAGATTCACAGAGCATACTCTGAGATGCCCCTAACAGCCTACTTTCCTAAACATGTTCTGTACCTCTGTTCTGAAAATTAGATCTCTCTAAAATTTTTCATTTGAGCACCAGAATTTTAGCTTCCTTTCACAACCTTTGAGTAAAACCATCACAAAAAGAAGCCACGTTGCCAGCTCAAAACAGAAGAAATCCTTTTTTATAGCTCCCCTCCTGACACTAAAAATACATCTAGTGGAAATCAGTACTCCATTTATAAAACGTTCCTCTACAACCACATTTTATTTTAATTTGCTTTTCACAGTAACGTTTAGCACCAGGGACATGCTAACAACATGATGCAACCCATGAAGCACTCAGGCACTGCAGCAGCCTATTCAGATCTCCATGCAGTCCTTGCCTCACAGCACTTCAGCACAGTGTGAAAAAAAGAAGTGACAAACTCCTAGGGCACAGGAGGGACCCAAACATGTGTAACAGGGTTCACTATGCACTGCTACACTTGCCCAACTGCTAACATATGCTGTTATGGCTGTCTAGATGCTGATCTTGGCATGGGCTGTAGATAAGGAGGTGGATACATGGCAGCATCCTCAGAGGCCAACATGTCCAGACAGTGTCAATGTGATACAAGGTTGAAGCAGAAGACAAAGATCTAAATGGGGACATGCAGTTGCACTTAGCAGAGTAAAGTAACGTTTGTGGCAACCAAGGGCACTAGCAGCAAAGTGAAGGAGCGCTGGAGGACTATCAGCTCCTTTCTTACTACCACATTCAATGGGGGTAGAAAAATACTATAAGCATTCCGTGGGTTTGTGACCACAGCACTGTATTCTTGCACCAACAAAGGGAGGGTTTTGGCTGTGTAACAGCAATTTCTTCCTAAACACGATTTTTATTTTTCATTCCTCCAAAGAAGAAATACATGCAAAAATGCTCTCATGAAGAATGTTTACAAAGTTCCTTCTAATTTTCAGAAGTCTTGGGAATTTTTTCTGAGTCAAGTTTTCACCTGGGCCAGCAGCTTTAAAAATTAGGTCCTCTCTGCAGGTAGCCAGCTATAAACTTCTGAAGCTGATCTATTTATACTCCAGATTTAAATCAGCAGAAGTTATAGTTTCTTAGAGTTTTTGGTTGAAACCCTCAGACAATGAGCTTTTTCTTCAGACTTGTAGCAATTACAGTTCAGAGGAACAAGCTCCCCTCCATGGCACAAGGTCAAGTCCTCCACAAAGATGGTCTTCCCCTAACAGCACACTTGGTTAGAAGAAACAAATGACACTCATGGTAATACTGCCCCTGAAGGTCACTAATCATTAAATACCCTAAAAATTGGAAGGTTTAGAGGTAAATCATTCACAAAAGAGGCACCTTCTCTGAGAGAGAAATTAAACTTTTTTCTCACTTTCCTGGGACATAGTCTTGGATCAGTTTTTACATTTATAGGCTAAAGTATTAAGTATTTCTTACTTGTCAGGTTGCAATGGATTGTTTAAAAGAAATTTAACATTTACAGTACCTCAACTTTTGTCTTTACTGCAGTACTTCTTGTTCTTGCTATAGAAGATACTATGAGCACCACAGTAAAATTCAATACCAGAGGGCACTAAAGTGCTGCTTTTCTAATGGCAGCCTCTAAATGCAGAGCTCGTAAAATTGTAGTTATCTTAGCACCAGTAGTACTCAGAAGTGGGTGACAGTAAGATATTCATGTTCAAGCGGTAAATCCACTAAAATCAGAGGGATCAGAGCTAGAATTAACTTGCCATTTGGAGGAAAAGAAAAGTGCAAGGGTCTTGGATGGGATACCATGACAAGGATTTCTAATTAAGAAAAAAAAACTGAAAAAGTGGTGGTCTTCCCAAAGGGCTCCCTGAAGATGTCATTTGGGATGCTGCTAAAGCTGTTCTCAGCAAATGGTTCATTAGCATTGCCTGCAGAGCCAGAGGGAGGAGTAGGAGGAGATCTAGGGGGATTGCTAAGAAAAGTGGAAGTCACAGTTCATCCAGCAGAAGTGAAATGGGAGAGGGGAAAAATCTTAAGAAGGGGATCTGAATGTCCTTTTTACTGGCAGCAAACAGCCAAAAACGAAGATGTTTCTTCAGAAAGTTGTAAGTTTTCAAGAAATAAAGTCCCAGGGGAATAACTGTAACACAGCTGAGAGTTTGTCAGTGTAAATCGTGCCTTACCTGCTTTGTCCTTGCTTTTACTAACATGTAAAGCCAACAAAACTGCTTACAACTGATTAATCTCTTCACTGCTGTCCTGGAGAGACCAGGAAATGAAGACAAATGGAGCTGAACCACCCATCTCCTTCATAGGCTCTGTCCAAGCTGTCCGAAGAACTGCATTAAAAATATGTAGAAATAACATTTCAACCACTGCCAGAGGGAGTTCAGCTCCCATCCTGATGATTTATAAACATGTATTCCCGAACACCAATCTTCATCAAGCAATGACAGCATTCCAGCTACCCTTCCATATTTATAAATTATTTCCAATTTAGGAAAGGGCCTCCATCTTCATCTAATACTGCCCATAATAATTTTGGGATTAGAGTGGTCAAACTAGCAACTAATAATCATAATATCCTAGGATAATTCAACTTGGAAGGGACCATAGAAGGTCTCTGGTCCAAACTTCTGCTCAAAGCAGGGAAAGCTATGAGATCAGGCCATGGTGTTCAAGGCTTTCTCCAGCTGGGTCTTGAAGACCTTTGAGGACAGAAATTGCACAGCCACTCTGGACAACATTCTCCACTGCTTCCCTTATACCATCTGAACTTCTCATTGCATTTAATGCCTATTTTCCCTTGTCCACCCTGCATGCAATGGTATGATGAACATAGCTCCATCTTGTTGATAACCTCCCTGTTGTTACTGGAAAATGAAAAGTAAAAAGTATGCTTACATATACAAAACATTGTACATCAGTGTTTAATGTCTGGCTAGATCCAAATCAAAGAATAGGAAGTCTAACATATAAAATTTTAGAAATCATAATGTGGATGTAAATTTTACAAATGCTTTGCGATGCAACATGCGTCATCAAGAACCAGGTACAAAATGCTCTCCCACCTGGCTTATTACATGTAATTAAGAACCTGAGATAAAACTGTGGCTTCCACAAGAAACGTTTTTGATTTCATGTGCAAGGCACCTCATTCACATGAGAGTAAACCAGGAGTAGTCCCATATAAAACTTGCCGAGTCACATAATTTCAGGCTAAACTAGCATACCAGTTTACAGCAAACTCAGAACAGTAGAGCACCTTTTCAGGAATCAAAAAAAAAAAAAAAAAACCACTCAACAACCTCCTGAAAAACAAACAGCTTCTTCCTGAAGGTTTTATTCATTTATTTTATCTGGAATACTGTAGCCATTCCCTTATCCATGTTCCTCTAATCAGTCTATATGGTACCACTTTTCTGCTGGCAAAGCAGAGAGACAGCTGTGATGCCAATATGCCTGAAGCTTGCCTCAGGCATATCTCTGCCAGTTTAAAACCTTTACCACCTTCCTGAGTTACACTAGCTCAGCAGAGAAGTAGTGATCCAAAAATCACAACTTATGGACTTGTGCCCTTGACAGAGAAGCATGAAATCCACAAGTCTTGTCTTCAAGAGGAATATATATTTATTATACATATTAAATATATATAAAGCCTTAAATGAAAATTGCTATATAATTTATTCAGGAATTTGAAGTTTTCCACACAAAATGGTTTTGCCTTGTTATTCTTCTCAAAGTAGCTTTGCAATAAATGTTTTAAACAATTTATCCTCTAAAATCTACTTTTCCTCACTTAGGGAGTCATTTAGTGTTACTAGTAGGTTTGTTCAACAAAAGTATGTTAAATCAGACTGTGGGGCAACATTTAATAATCAGATCATATTTAATAATCATGTCACATTTGCAGTATAGATCTGACTCCAAGAACTATGAAACTCCTTCAGCTGTGTAATTTGTGCTGCAGCATCAAAGAAGCAGGAGAAAATCAGATGGGTGTTGGTGGTACACTAGCATCTTGCCAAGCGCATCTTAGGTATGGCTAAATGCATCCAATGGCATAGGCACATTGGTTGATGGGTTCTCTGTCAATGAAAATACAAAGCACCCCATTAAATACCACCATCATGATTGAGAGATAGAGTCTGATGGTCTTTATGTCTGTGAGAAGAGGGAATAAGGTGACTCCTGATATTGGAGGCCCAGGAAAAGAACAGTTGCAATCTTCTTGTTAAAAGGTCACAAATATCTCCTTCCTCACTCCTCTTTGGGTAGGTGGTGTCCCACATGGCAATTAAGACCAAGTGATCACATTTATGCTCCCTAGGTCTGAGTTAGAAGCCCAGGAGATGCCACAGAAGGATGCACTATACTGACTGAGGTTCCCTGTATGTAGAGATAAGCAAGGCACATCCCCTGCACTGTTAGGTGGATGTCCCTCAAGCTCTGTAAGGATAACACTGACCCGCAGCAGCCACAATATGAATCCATCACATTTTTGTTCTGTTTGCCCCAGGAGCTGCCTTTCTTTTGGTTTGGATTGGAGGCTGGAGGCAGCAGGAGGGAGGCTTTCAATCCCCATTCCAATGCCCTCCTCTGTTTTTCAAGTTTTCCAGCCGTAAAGTTACAAGGTATATTGCAGATGACTGTGCATGTAACAAGATGCAGTTGTCTCCAGCGCTTGCACAAAGGATAGACAAGAAAGGGGAACTAACCCAAAATTGCCAGATAGTAACTGATTTACAGGGTGCTGGGGAGGACCCACCCGTGCCAAATGACTGCAGAAGAGGCACTTGGAGCCAGAGAATATTTATGGCACTTTTATGCAAGACTTAATCACTCTGATGGTCATTTTTGGAAAAGGAGCACATCTAAGCCGAATCAATATGGAAAACTCTGAGAAAAGAAAGTATCTCAGTATCTCAAACCACTGGTAACATGGAGCTACTTAGTTGTTGGCAAGCAACATCTTCTTCAAGAGGTTTATCATTGTCATGGGTTCAGCAGCAGCAGTCATTTTTCTTTAAGTAGTAGCTGGTGTAGCACTATGTTTTGGATTTTTGGCTTGGGAACAGTGCTGATAGCACCAGTGTTTATAGTTATGGCTTGGAGTGTTTAGGCTGGCCAA
>JASSUY010033899.1:82583-92915 GCA_032466535.1 Forpus xanthops
CTCGGACTGAGGAAGAAAGAGAGGGGAGTGAGTGAGAGAGCGGCTGCATGGGTTTGAAAGCCTCAAACCACGACAATCATATACCTGCACCAATCGTCTCATCCACCCTCCTGAAAGTTGTCACGATGGCAGCAGAGACAAGAGGATGAAATGCATGCCCGTCCTACACTATTTCAAGCCACTCTTCTTCATTTAAGTAATTTCAGCTAATGGTTTAGATCAAAACTTTATCTTGTCTGTAAGCATCTCAAGGGTCTATGGAAGATATTGCAGGGTTCTCATTTCCACTGCAATGTGATAAATACTACTACAACTATAGGCACCATTCTCGGCAGCCTCAAATGTGCTGGCCTTGCCTGTCTGGACTGCCTTGGAACTTGCCATTCCAAACTTCTTCCTTACAGAAAATATGATCAAGGGCAAGAAAGCTTGTACTGGCCGGCATCAAGAGTCAGCCTCCCTGCAGTCAGAGCACAAGTAGCTGCCACATTGTAGCTTGACCAGTTTGAGCAAAAGCTGAAGATTGTACCCTGAAACTTCAGCGCTGTTGGCACCTAAGCCACCTTGATGGAAGCCAGCTTAGCTAGGCTGCTCTTGCTGCAACTCTGCATTGTGCAAGCATACCCAAAGGCTACTGAGGTCTTGCACATTCTATAATTCCTTAAAACTCATTTTGACAGGAAAATAACTCCTGTCCACAGGGTTCTGGTTGAGAAACACATCTACCTTCCAGACCTATAACTTGAGCATCTTCCAGAGGCCTGCTAAGCCTATACAGAGCATTTTCTATCTTCTCCTTCCTCCTTTTCTCTCCCAAGAAAGAGCAGGGCCTCCTCAGTGCACAGTCAGGGGATCCTCACCAGGGTGGAAACAGAATTAAAAGAACTAGAGAAATTTTCCCACAAAAATCAGCACAGCATCATACTGTATCCTTTACATGGGACTTTTCCATGGGTGGCTATGGCCTTCTCCCTCTTCACAGGATGGAGGTGAGCACACCTTGTAAGTATATGGTACCAAAAAAATAAAGTCATGTTTAATTTAGAAGCAGCCTGTCCCCACTCTGCGAGTCTTTTCCAGTCCTTTTTGTATTGCTTCATGATCCTAAATATTTACCTGCTTCCTCTTTTCATCATTGATAAAATTGTTTTAGTTGCACTTTTTATCATCTACAAGTAATTTAAGAAGCATTCAGTGATCCTGGCACCAAGAATAAGAGAAAGTCCTGTAGCTTTGGCATATAAGAATAGATATATAGTGTCTGAAGGGAATAAAACACAGGTCCACATACCAGCCCAGGAAATAAATTTCTTATCAGGAAGAATTTATTCCCACTTTTAGTTGGACTGTATTAAATTATACCAGCTCAGAATGCCCAGCAAGTGATAAAGTGATTAGTCCATCTTCTGCTACACCTCCCCATTTAGTCCCTGTGGAACATAATTAATGTGCAGTTTACACTTCCCTTGCAAAAATTAATAAACACCATAAAAAGAACCTTAACATCACAGTGCCCAGCACCACCTCACTTGGACACCTCCCAGGATTCAATATTTTGCTGCAAATCACCACCATTTATTTAGTCCCTTTCCATGCATAAGACAAGGCTTATATCCAAGTTGGTAAGAATTAATTGTTCAGGGTGGGAAGCATTATATCAAATTATTTAATAATATTGAGAAATAGTTGTATTTCTGCCACGCCATCATAACTATTGGCTACAAATTCAGCATTTTAAAAAAAAAAATACATGTCAACTTGGTATGTCAAGGATTACTTTATGTATGTATAAAGGTGTTATTGCTCATCAACTCTGATCCCTTAACACTTGCTTCATTACTTTTTATTAATGAAAAATGGACTTAGGAGCAGTTCCCATGACAGCTTCCCAGGCTCTCACATTTGTACTTTCATCATTTTCAAAAATTACAAAATACCACATCTTCTTTTCAGTCTCCACCTCCGATTTCTACAGTCACAGCACTCATTTTCAGCTCTTTGAAAAGAGTTTATATATTCATGGGCTAATTTCAAGAACATCTCAGAAAAGCTATTAGGGCAATTTACCATGTACTACCGTTTCAAACACTAATGATGCGGCATTGAGATCTCATAGCCAAAATTCTAAGAATGAGTTCTAGGAAGTGTTATATATAACATTTAATCTATTTAGTTTCTAAGTGATATACAATTGGTATTAAAAAACTATTAGTTACCAAAAAATAATGATAAAAAGAAATTATGCATCAAAGTATAGCCCTGAAAGGGTAAATCAAAGTTTAATCTTTCAAGTCCAGCCTTATATTTTATTACTGCTTCATTTTGATGTCTCACACTTTGAATTGCATTAAAACTTACAAGTCAGGTCCATGGGCAGCCTGTTTGGATTTCTTTGAGGTTCATTTCTTTTGAGAAGAATGATTTTGTGGATGGATTTTTTTCTTTTTAATCTGAGATTGGGAGCACTTGTGGAGTAAAGTGAGCTTTTCTTTCAGCACAGACAAAAATTGGGTGCTGGTATTATTTATGTTTTAACCTATCCACAATAACCTAGTCTTCCTGAGAAAATATATGTCTTTAAATATATTTATAACTTCTGAAAAGCAAAAAAAAAAAAAAGAATTTACTCATTTATTACTCTATCAACTTTGCTAATATGCCATTAGGACCTTTCTGGTTCCTTTATATTTGTCAGCATTTAGCTGATCCACACCCCTATTAATCGTTAATAGTTGCCATTCTTTCCTTCTAGTTAAAATCAGACCTATTGGATATGATTGCTGAAGATCCCTTTTCTCCCATCAAGTTGTCACCCCTATTTGGCAATGTGTTTGCATTGTATTTTCTGTCCTGACAAGCATTTACCAAATAATACTGTGAGGTCCTATTCTTAACAGTTTTTCAGTCCCAAATGCAAAAAACAATTCCTTTAAGTTCTAAGTTCTACCTGGACATTCACAATGAAACTTTGCTCTTTCCATTTCAAATATCACAGGAAATAAAACTACAATCTGTCACATAAATTAGGCCTTTGCCTATAACTTCCCACTGCCCCTGTTTTCATTTGGCTCGTATAGATGCAATTGATTGGAAATTACTACCCCTTGCTGTAAGGAGTAATCAATAGTCTGCTGAAGTCTCAGCTGCTGACCCCTTAATGCTCATCACTGAAAGATCTAGCTCATTATGTCTTAGTTATTTTGGATGCTTAGCTATGTAGTCTTTGCAGGGCTAACATGAGTAAAAAGCAGTCAAGACTTATTTCTGTCATAAAGTTGAAGATCTGACTGAACGCACACAAGTAAGAGTCATGCTGAGGAAGAAATACACCATCATTACCCAGCTGCTTTTCTGAGTAGACCGACACTGCAAAATACATCTATCCATCTATCAACCTTCATGTTTAAGAGTTTAGTGAAACAGCTAAGCTTGGTTTTGCTTGGTTTTTTGTTAAGAAAGCAAACAGCAATGCTTAGTGTTTAATATTTGTAAATGCAACTGAAAAAAACCACAAACCCCTAAAAACTAGTACATCTATTCCAGTTTTCTCGAACAAAATACCACATAATTTTCCATAAAACTCAACCTAAATATCAAGCAGCTTGAAATAAATCAGCTACAACTATTTTTCTGTCCACTTTAACAACTATGCTTGCACGTACAGATCGAAAAGAGATCACTGTTTAAACGCAGCAGTACTTGATTTGTCATGATAATAAAAATAATTTCATGACCCATTGCTAACAGTGAGGAGAAGGCAATAGTTTCCCTTCAGGAGGCTGATGGGCAGAGAACATTTCCCTCTCATTGCTCTTCCCTGCTGCCTTTTCCAGACCTCCCTTCTGCAGAGGGAAAGCCAGGGAGGGAAGTCTGTATGAGGCTGTTTTCTATGTGAACTGGTTGAAAGCTCCAACAGTTTAGCACAGTAAATATTTTTCCTCCACTTTCCTTAGTGGCAGAAATCAATACAGTTGACTAATAACAAACCTCTCCTTCTTCCAAATGTTCTAACATAGGAATTTCAGGGAATTAAAGTAACCTTCAAAATGCCTCTTCTTTGCATTACTTGTGTTTTATTTATTTTTACGAGAAATGAACATGGCTCATGTCACAGTCCTAGTTTTTGTAAGGGATTGGCAACCTCTCTTTTTCTGCCTGCAGGCCTTGGAATAAATGCAATCTGCAGTCACTGTAAAACCATTAGTAAGTGTTTGTGTATTAGAAGAAAAACTCCCAAAAGAAATGCAGATGTGCACATACCAAAATAAGTGACTTAAAAGGCCACATGCTCCTGTAAAGCTGTCTAAAGTAACTTAAGGTAGGCAAGTCTCAAAACATGCAGATTTAGACTTTTTAATCCTCCTCTCATGAAAGTGGCAGACTAAATATGAAGTTCTGCTTTTCTTAGAAAAGGGTGTTTTCTTCAAAACAGGCAGAGAACCCAGCTTTAGCCACTTGCATTCTGAGATTCCTGTCAGCACATAAAATGTAGGTAGCATACATCATCCTTTCTGCTAAAATGAAAAGAAAAACTTCCCTGATTGGTGGCTGAAGTTAATAGGGATTGATAAATTACTTTCCATCCCAGTGGACATGAATTCTCCAAAGTTTTAGATTTCAATTGAACAAGAAATTATTTCTGCAACTCAGCCAGCAGGATCAAAAGTAACTGTGGGGTTTTAATCTTATCAGAGTATGACAAAAATCAGAAAATTCATAGCTCTGTGACTGCAATATGTGAATGTACAAGTCACAAACACCCTGTTTAGAGACCCCTAATTTACGAATGCCGCTTTCGCTTTCACAGCACTCATTTAAAATTTCAGAATTCTTGGGATGCTGAGAGGCAGCTCCACAACTATTACAGCAGCATCCTCTGGAGGGCCAGGAGGAAGGTATGATGCAGGCACGGTTACTCCTTTAGTCAGGCAAGCCCTGTTTTCACACTTGCCTGGGCCCACCTTGCTCTCAAAGACACTCAGAGCTCTCAGACACAACAGTTAGTTAAAATGCCATGCTAAGTACAAAACCATTGGCTAGAGCTGGGACTTTTCTCCTTTTTGTGTTTCTCTATTTGGAAGCTTCCTCAATAATCACTTACAAATAGTCTTTTAGAGGAATTCGTTGTTCATGTGTTTGCTCTACCTCAGGAGGCAGGGTAGAGGACCAATGGGGCTGTGTTTGCTGCTGCAGGCCTGAGTTCTCACACAAGCTCAGTGTCAGCAAGCTGATACAAATTAAGTCTTATTAGAAAGGACATTTTCCAAGTGACACCTGAGATAGCTATGAAAGAAACTGCCCTCTCCACTGGAGGCATTTGCCCTTCAAAGAGTTTGAGTGGCATGGAGTCTGTATGTCCTGTCACAGTCCATCTCCCCCAGATATAAATAACAGCATCAGCAAGACATACCCTCAGTTAGCCAAGAGATTGCAGCCATCCGTCCCTGCTGGGGCCAGCGCTGAGATACTCTAGGGTTTTCTCACCTCCAGGCTACGTGTGGCAGCAATGGTGGGTGATGTGATATGCAGCAAATCCTGACAAATCCAGTGAACTGCCTGTCTTAGACCAGTACTCTGCCTTTGCCTCTCCCACCATCCTCCCTTCTGCCACATCCTGCGCTGCCAGGTCTTGGTGCTCCCCACATCCCACTTTTCTCCAAGGACCAAAGTCTTCCCCTGCAGGAGCCTCAACTAGCACAGCCCAGCAGCACTCCCTGGTGTGGTTTGGAACGCCTGGAGTGGGGCAAGTGCTGGGAATGATCCTATTAAGGAACATGGCACAGAGTTCAGATGCGTATCCAGAGTTTAAGGAGCAGATGAATATTTTATTCTGCAAAATCTGGCTAGGTCTTGCGGTCCTTATTCAGGCAAAACTACAGCTGGCTTTAATGGGGATTCTGACTGAGCAGAGAAAAAAACAACAGCAAAACACCTTAACCCCTGCAAAATTCAACTGAAATTCTCATGAGATTTGTTCAGGCTACAAGAAAAATTTCAAGCATTTACTCTTCTATTTCCAGTCACAACCTGAAGCCTTGAACGTCAAAGTAAGTATCAATGAAAAATACTTGAGAAAACATTAAGTGATAAAGAAAACAGAACAAGATCTCAATCACTGGACAAACATAAAAAACCTTATTTCTGGATTTGTAAGGAACAACAAAAGCATGGTCTCTCATCCTTCACCAAGAGACGTATATTTTAAATACATAGATGATCCTAAGGTTCTTTCCAACCCTAACTATTCTACAATTCTATGTTATTGCATACATGCAATGCCACATATGCAAAATGTTCTTTCTTTTGACTGTGTAAAGACCATGTCTGGTCTGAAACTCATTAAACCAGCAACTGCCAATGACGTACATCTACCTATGCATGACATAGAGAGGGTGCTGCTGCAGTGCACATGTACTCTGTTATTTGTGGAGGCTTTGTGTGAGGAAGCCAGTCATTTTCTCTCTGACAATAACAAGCTCGATAGCCATCTAATCGTGTATAGTAGGAGTGTAACTGCCTGCTTCCCACTATAGCCACAAGATACCATTTTATTTCTGGCTCATCTAGCTGTTCAGTCTGTTGTGTCCCTGAGGATAATTAGTCCTCAACTCAGGGAAACTATTTATCTTACACTAGAGATATTTTATCAAATACCTTTTCACACAAAACTCATTTAAAAGGATAAAAAACACTCCCTGAGGAACTGAATACATTTTCAGTCTTCTAGTCAATTCCAGTAGGTGACATATCTGAAATCACAGAGCCTCCCTTTGGTAACTAAGTGGGAGACAATTAGCATCATTTTGAACTGGGGAAACTGCATCATGACAGCCTCTGAGGAGCAAGTCCTGTTTGCTGTAAACAAATCTGATTTACTCAGTTTTGCCTCCCCGCAAATATTACACAGAATCCATAGAGAAAGTTGTTTTACAGAGCAAGCCCCTACTGTCACTGAAAACAGGCATTGTTTTTTTTCTCCCCAGGAGAGGAAAAATAAACTTGACAGTTTGCAGCTAGGTAGTGGCTGCAAACTAAACTCTCTTAACAGAAATTCTCCCCAAGGCTCCTTTAAATATTCCATGACTAACTAGGCACAAATGCATCTCCCAAAGGATCAAAGTACATTTTTCTTTCATTTGAGGAAAGGCACTGAGTGCTTGTTATCTGTTTGCTCTTAGTCCTTTTGCATCACTGAAAGAAATATTTGTATTTTTCTTCTGATGCAGTAACTGTCCATGCCACCAGGGCTTTATCTTGGTCAGACATGCCCAAAGTGCTCTTTTTGAGGGGTCAAGCATCTTATTCACACCCCATTAAAAAATGGAGCTAAGCTTTCACAAGTTTTGCAAGTCTCTGACTCTGTAACTAGAGGTTTGCTGGCCCAGGAAAAAGAAACAAACCCAAATTAATAGGACTAGGAACTTAAAGCAGTTGAATCCATTTAGAGATAACTCCTGGGTATGGACTATAGCTTAACCAGTAAAGTAGGCATGCCCTGATGCCCATATTTGGAGAAATAAATTACCGTTAACACACTTTAAAATTAAGGGAGTTAAAAGACCAGAGCACCTACATCTGCCTGGGTCTTCTCCTGTGTCCAGACACAGCCCTGGCGCACTGAAGTCTGCTGGATGAGAAACTCAAACAAAGCCCTTCATGAATCTTGGTGGAAGACTCTCCTCTGCAGTGCGCACAAAAGGCACATGCTCCTTGTGAGCAACATGAGGTAAATCTGAAAGCCTTGCATTGTGTCACAGTTCTGCCCTTACTGAGGAAAAAATCTCGAATTAAGGACTGAATAATGGTATGGAGCTAAGATATGTTCTTACCAGTCCATCAGGCTAACTGGCTTAGATATGCTATCTGTATAATAAACGCTATTCAGTCCCCATTAACATGTCTTTTATTAAAACCTGCATGTGGAGGGCAAAACTAAAAATTACAATGCATGAAACTGACACCAGACATGGACTTCATGGTGTAGACAGTGTAACATGCTGGCCCCATGGGAGTTAGCAGTTGCTTTCCTGAGGGAACTAGATTTCCAAATTTAAGCAGCAAGTCAAGTGCAGGAATTCATATCCTAGCCTGCTAAGGTGTTAAACAGAGGGCTGTGACCAACTAGAAAATATAGTGATTTTACTATTCATGTTAACCTAACATGGGTAGATCTGGATGCATACTGCTTGCTAGGTTGTGTATACTAAATACACATTAATCTCCATTAGCTCCAAGATATTATTTTTTTGACAAAACTGGTCAATAGAGTTCTTGCCCTCTCTCCAATCTCAGGCACTAGTTCCTACTTCTCCTTGTTACCTGTTTGGGAAGTCATGGCTTAAGAAGGTCATTGAACAAACACAGAAAACAAAACACAACATAGAAATTAGGAAAGGGCTGTTTATATTGTTTTACCCTCACAAAACATTTATTCACTTTAGGCAGGGTGAAAGATTGTCTCCCTTTATGCAAGGAGTACATGCTTTTTTTGAAACAGACCATCACCCTATCTGAAGTCCTGGTTTGGTTTTGCTTCCATCTTCAGGTAAAAATTCCCACAGGTATCAGCCTTCATTAAGGGCTGGATAAGGAGATGGGGCCAGGATGCATTTTTAGCAACATGTTACTACTGATCTGCCTTTCAGAAGGCCCCACAAACAGTAGAACTGGTGTGGCTGAGAGGAAGGAAAAACTGCAGATGGAGCTGTGGGAAGGGGAAGAAAAGACTGGAGAGACTGTAACACAAAACCCAGCTCCTTGGCTCCTGAGCACCTTGGAGCGAAGTGTCACTGTTCCTCAATTTCACCATATTTCCTTGTTGTAAAAGGCCTTTCCCAACTAAAACCACATTGACAGGGCTTCATTAACTGAGGTCTGTGAAGCACTTTAATGAAGACAAATGTTGTGTTAAGTTGCCAAGTATTATACTTCCATGCATGTTAAGCTATTAACAACAAAGACAGGGAGCTAGGAAGATCTGGCAGAAGCATGCTGAACTTATCATGCTGTGGTAGACCAAACTGAAGTAGACACACTCTACAAGGCATGTCTCCATAGCAGCAAGAAAAGATTGCATTAATTGTCATATTTATCTAGACTTCACCATGAAATTAGTCATTGTGAGGGAGAAAGAGACCCATAAGAAAACACAAAAGTCTTGAACAATTATATTATATTAAACCCCTTAACAATATTGAATCCTCTGATGCTAAAGTTTTTCTACAGTTTATTTCATTATCTTTAACCTCCTGGGGATCTAAGATCAGGAAAAAAAGTGGATAAAGAAAGTGTTTTGTATCCTTCTGCAGCATGCATGTGAATATAAGGACAAATATTGTCATATCAACTTGACAGCTGTAAAAGCAACAGATTTTAGTTGATTTTATTCCTCAGTAATTCCTAGATAAGAAAAAGGAGTCAGCTGTCCTTGGGTCACAGGCAAGGAAGAAATTATGCTCCCAGAAATTCCCCCAAGATGAATTTTGCTAACTATCACCTTCATAACTGACATCAACAGACATGACAAAGCAAAAGAAGAGGACTTCTTAAAACAAAACCTGTGGGCACAGGGCAGATGAGTAATGGGGCTAGATGAGGTATGGGATCAAGTTTTGCAGAAATGAGGTTTGTGTTCGGAGGCTGTCAGAGGTATGGGACACAGTCTCAGGCAGGGACTTGGGAATGAGTGGAGACTAGCAAATGTTATTTATTTTGTTTAAAATACTCCAGAATGCTCATCTGAAGTCCAGCATCATCTAGGGCTACCCTTTTATGGGAGGAAGGTCATATGTAGTTACATGAAAAAAAATTACATATTTTACTAAATACCTGAGGACTTGTTTTTAAACATGCACATTACAGTCATCCCACTGCTAAAATTGTCACATTGACCTATCTCAATCCATGCGCACACACCTTTTGAAATGTATATCACACTCTTCAGATTACAGCAACATTAAAATTTGCTACAATTCCTCCAGGCTCACAGATCATTACTGGAAATGAAGACTTTACAATGATTAACAAGGTGAATGCTCTGCTGTTTGAACACAGGGATAAGAGCTTGTAACATATCTCATAATACTTTTAAAAAACAAACAAATGCACAACCGTATCTGCGAGCTTGTACCTAAAGTAAGTACAGTCAAGGAAAAGTTGTTGAATAAGAAAATCATGCTTTTCACATTTTTTATAACTTAATTAAAGCTTAAATTTTCCCTTCAGTTTTCATGAGGAGAATATATTTTTAATTACTTGTCGTGGTTTCAGGCGTAAATCAATCTGCCTGCCCACTCACTCCTCCCAACCTTCTTCCCCCCCACTTCGGGGGGG
>JASSUY010033903.1:0-19877 GCA_032466535.1 Forpus xanthops
ATCGGCCTCGGGCTGCTGAGCGACCTGCGCGGCGCCGCCTTCCGGCACCAGGTGCGCGGGGAAGGCGGGCGGGGGAGCGGCCGCGGCCCGCTGGGGTACCTCAGTATGGAGCGTTCTCTGGGCTGTTGGTGAGCCGCCTTCCTGCCAGGAGTCATCGTGAGGGGGTGCCAGCAGCGGTCGTGCTCCTGTTAGGCGAAGGGAGGCAGCGCTCTAGCAGCTCCCCACAGAGAAAGTTACTGACAGCCCTTGCTGCAGCTCCCCACAGAGGGTGTTTGCTTCCCGTCTGTGCTGGGGAAGGCTGCGGCTCTCCCCAGTGAAGCCTTTGGAAGGCTTGTTCTGTTTGAGCGGAGACCTCTCGCTCCCTGCCGCTCCCGGCACAGAGGTGCCCTGGTGCAGCTCCGGGGATCTCTTACTCCAGGCTATGAGGAGTGCAGTTTGTCTTCCAGAGACCCTGTCTTCGGCCCCAGTTCAGCCCCTCAGGACATGTGCTTGCGTGTGAATGGCTTCCCAAGTGGTCCTGTGGGACTGTGTTTGGAAAAGGCCTTTGCCCTGCTGCTGGAGGCTCTCAATAAAGGGAATGGAGAGCCTGCAAAGGTTGGAGCGTTTCCATCCTGCTAACCTGCCAGAGATACAGTTCTACCTCCCAAAAGTGTAGTCGGTGCAGTCCATGCAAAGTGAAGTTTTCCTTCACATTAAGCAAGTGTCTGAAAGCTGCAGGAACATTAAGTTCAGAGACTCAGGTAACCTGACTCATTCTGAAGTGCTGCTGCAAAGTATTGCTTGGAAGTGTCCTCTACTTCTGCTGTAACTTTTAATTTCTCATCTTTCAGGTGTTTAATATTAGCTGAACTCTCCTGAGATGTGACTAGAGATGTAAACTGTGTTGTTCATACTAAATTGTTTGTTGTTGGTAAACAATCCCACCTCTTTTTCTTTAAACAGCACTTTAGCAATGCTGATACGCAGTCAGGTCCCTTATCATGGCGGGTGACCTGCACAGTGCCAGCAGTGCTCAGTGGTCTGCAGGGATGGGATGTGCACAGTGGCAAGCATTGGAGAGGATCAGATCCTGGTCCAGAACGTGCTGAACACCCACGTGCATGAAGTGCAGAAAGCAGTCTGCTGTGCTGCTTTGTAGCTAAGTTAGTGATATTTGTATTGCTAAAGAAGCCAAAAGAGGCAGAAGCTGAAGTACACAGAGTAGGGAATATACACAATAAAGTAGATAGCACATGGTTAATCCTTTTTACGGGTGGAGAACTGGAAACAGGCTCTGCAGTGCGTACATGCGGCTGTTGTACAAAAAATGGGACAATATTCATTTAAACACTGTTGAACATGAGGGGGGCCATGAGGGGCAAAGGGCAGTCATAAGGGGAGATGAGGGGTGGCCATCAGGAGTGGGGAGAGCGAGGGCAGTCTTGACAGGAGATCATCAAGGGAAAGGAGAGCTGTCCATGAGGGGAGATGGTGAGGGGAAAGGAGGTGTAGCCATGAGGAAAGATGGTGAGGGAGAGAAGGGGCAGTTGTATGGGGGGACATGGAGTGGCCATGAGTGGCCAGTGTGAGGAGAGATAGTGCAGGGAGAGGAAGGGAAGTTGTGACGGGAGATCGTGAGGGAAGAGGAGGGGTGGCCATCAGGGGAGATTGTGACAAGAGGCAAGGGGTGGCCATGAGGGTTGAAGGGCAGTTGTGAGGGGAGATCATGAGGGGGAGAGGGAGGGCAGCCATAACAGGAGATCATGAAGGGAAAGGAGGGCTGGCCATGAGGGGAGATCGTGAACGGAAAGGAGGGGTGGCTTTAGAGGGAAGAACATGAGGGGAGAGGAGGGATGGCCATTAGGGGAGATTGTGAGGAGAAATGAGGGTTGGCCATGAAGAGTGAGGGTTTGTTGTGGGGGTTGATTTTTGTGGGGAGATGAAGGGTGGCCATGATGGAAGATGGTAAGGGGAGAGGAGGGGCAGTCATGATGGGAAGTACTGAGGAGAGGTGACAGATGGCCATGAGATGTGAAGGGCAGTTGTGGGAGGAGATCGTGAGGGGAGAGGAAGGGCGGCCATGGAATGTGAGGGGTGGTCTTGAGGGGTGAGAGGCAGTCGGGAGATGGTGAGGGAAGGTTATGAGGGAGGAGCAGGGGCAGCTGTGGGGTGTGAAGGATGGCCATAGTGGAGGTAAGGGCAGCAGCTATACCAGTGTGGGTGACTATGGGGGCAGATGAGGGGTGGCTACGAGTGGACATCATGCGAGGCAGCCATAAGGGTTAATCTTGAGGGGAGATCAGTTTGCCCCTAGTGATGGTTTAGTGGTGGGTTTGGCAGTGCTGGGGGAACGGCTGGACTCAGTGATCTTAAAGGTCTTTTCCAACCAAGCCGATTCTGTGATTCTCTGTGCCAGTCACAGTGGGATGGACTCATGCTGCCTCATGGCAGTGCAGTGCAAATGCGGGATGTGGCGCTCTCACTCACAGTTGTGGTACTGTATCCCCATGGAGTAGGACATGAACCCCACATGGTGTGCAGATCCCTCCCAGGTACCCCTTGGTGCAGGTGGCTGCCTTGCTGCTATCTGCTCTTCTCAGAAACCAAATTACTCCTCTGCAGGCAGCCTTGCCAGCATGACTGCTCCAGGGGAACACAGACCTGTGAGCTGAATGTGCGTGGGGTGGGACATGCAGCAATGTGCCTGTTCCAGGGTGGGTGTATTTGGTGCTGTGGTCTCACAGCAAAGCCTAGCTGACAGCTTGGTGATTAGGTGTTGGGCCAGAGCTGATCTCCTGGGTGTTAGCAAGCAGTATGGTCTGCAGGGCTCAGGTGAGATCTCATGGGGATATACTCAGTGGGACATGTTCTTTCCTCTATGTGGGCAGAGCTTGATACGCCCTGGTTTCATTAGCTAGCCTGTGATTGGCAGGCAGTTCATCCACTCTACCTGTTTGTGGGTAGAGTACCTAGTGCAGAGCAAACACTGTTCCCTGATGCTCAGGCATACAGCCTTGCTCCTAATTTCTCATAGTTTCTGGTGAGCGAGTGGGCAACAGTGGTCTTTATTTTTGGTGTAGCCTGCTCCATTACCCCTCTTTATCAGCAGGAAAGATCACCCTAGCTGGGACCTTTGGTGCCACTAAAATGTTGAATGCTCAGGTAGAATCATAGCTCCACTAGCAGCCGATTTCCATCCTGAGACTTCTCCTTTCCTGGTTCACCTGATGTCCCTGGGACACTTTACTGGTTCTTACATTGTTTCCTTAGAACAGGCCCAGAGACAAGACTTGATAAAACTCAGGATTGATAAAACTCCTCAACTTTTTCCTCATGAGGTTGTGGTGTGGGTTTTCCCTTTGGAGCTCTCCTTGTTCCCCCTCCCAAGAAAGCTGGGATCAGTTGGGTCCCCTATTGGAGTGAAGCCCAGGAATCAGACCTGGATCCCAACCCTTGGAGAAGGTCATGGGCCAGCTCTTCTCTTTCCCTAAGGAAGTTCAGGAACCTTCAAAATCACCTGGAGATTGAAGCAGTCGGCTGCTACCTGCCAGGAAGAAAGCAGAAGGACTTTGGGGTACACGGCGGTAGGGTGTGCAGATCAGCTTGGGCCCCAGGACAGGGTAGACCTGGGACAGTCATGACATGGCGTTACCGACTGTGCCTGCTCAGGTAGAAGCGTCCTAGATGCGGAGCTGAGAGCGCAGCATGACAGCGCCGAGCGGCAGATGGAGCTCCTGCTCTGCAGTGTGGTGCTTTCGTGGCTGCTTGGCGTGGGGTGGAGAGCGGTGCGGTCTGAGGAAGTTGGCCGGAAAGCACTGCGAGCCTCGATGCCAGAGGAAGGACTTGCCGCATGCCGGCGCCTAGCCAGGACCTGGCCTTCCTGCCCGTGCCTTGTCGTCAAGAGAGCCTGGACTTCTACCAGAGCTTCTCCACTCGCAGTTGCAGAGAGTATTGTCCTGTCCCGTGGGTTGCGGGTGATCCTGCAGCCTTTCCTGCTTCCCAGCAAGTGGGAAACGCCCGGGGTGAGCATGAGCATGTCCCAGTGACCGATGATATGCTTACAAAGAGCCCTGACTCGCCCCGTTTCCTGCAGCTCTGGGCTGCGTGCTCCTCACTCCTTGTGCTGATTCATATCACTTATTTATTCCGTTCCCCTACGAGAATAAAATTAACTCTGCTCTGCTCGCTTCTCTTGCTAGTGGCCTGTGTGGATCAGCCTTGTGGAGGATGTTGCCGAATGCACACTCCTCTGTGGGTTTGGTACTGTGAGAAGAGGTGCTAAGGTGAATGTAACTGAGCTGCTGTGGCTCCCCTCTCACAAGAAAGCTGAAGAGATACCTGGTGTGAGAAGGAGGGAAAGCTGAACAGAAATAACATGTGGATTGTTTTTTCCTAGAAAATGAATTGAAAAGTTCTTTTCTCTGTGTGGGACATGTTTATAAAACTGCTTGCAAAGGAACCCCCTAAAACTTACTTTCGTTAATGCCCTCAGCAAACATGGTCGGATTTAGCCACAGGGATTTACTGAAAGCTGCTACACAAATAAATAACAAAGTACAAAATTAGCAGCAGATCAACAAGCTGTGCTGAAGTCAGCAGCAGCAGAGGAGAAGCCCTCACAGTCCTGGAGAGGCTGGCCTGTGGCTGCAGAAAGAAAATTCAGCTGCTCAGGAGTTTGCTTTGCAGAAGTGCCTAACCAAAGGGTGGGCAAAATGCACAAATTTTCCTGTTTTCGCTGGCAGGGGATGGGAGGCAGATGATGCTGTGTCTGGAGTTTCAGGACTATTTTTGTCTGCTGCTGCTTGGCACCCCTTATTTCAGAGATAACTGGTATTATTTTGACTTTGTTTTCCCTCTGCTCAGCTGTTTCCTATGTGCTGTGCAGACCTCAGGTTGTCTTTCCTGAGCGCAGAAGGGTGGTTGCAGGTGCTGTGTTTCTCCTCCACGCTTTTCCAGTCTGGCCTAGCCCTGAAGCTGTTGCTGCCGAGCTGAGCTGGAAGCAGAGCATCCTGCATCCCAGTGGTGGAGGTGATGGTGGTGCTCAGCTCCATGCATAGGCGAGTGCCTTTGCCCCTGGGCACTGGTGGTGTTTTGCTGTATTTGGTCACCTGGGATCGCTGCTGGCAGCACTTAGTGCTGCTGAGCTGCTCTGTTGCCTGCTCCTGCAGTGCTGCTGGAGCTAACTGCAATGATGATGCCCACACACGGCTTGGCATGGCTACTGTAATGTTACTGGTAATGGTGTTTCTTCCCCCATGGTGTCTTGGGGAATATGCTGTGCTGTCCAAAGCCAGGTGTGGCTGCTGATGAGCTCTCCAATGCATTTTCCTGGTACATGGTGTTCTGTGTTTTTCCTCCTGCAGGCGCTTGGCCCCAGGCCCAGCAACTGGGACGCCAGCAGCGTGGCCATCCCACCAAGCGACACGCCACAGAGCCTGCGCAAGTGCTCTTGTACAGTGCCCAGATGATGATAGGTGTTTGGGGTGCCCTCCCCACGGCGGGGGCTGTGGGGGCTCTGCTGTAGCTGTAGCTACCCCACCATGAGCTCTGCCATCATGCAGATGGTCAGAACGGGGCCACCACCTTGTCATGTTCAGCACACTGCCGGTCCTGCAGCTCCCTGCCTCCAGTGAGCTCTGCTCTAATGTGAGAGCTCTTTTGTCTGGGTGATGTTTTCTGCAAGAAGGACAGGGTGGAAGAAGGTCCAGACTGCTCACTGCCTCCGTCTCTGTGCCAGCCTTGCTGAGCATTGCAACAGCCCCTGATGCATCCTACAGAGAGGATGGTCATTGCCTCAGCTCAGAGCCACCTTTTCCTCTGAAGCACTTGATTTGGTTTAGTTGTTGGTTTGATTGTTTTTTTTTTTAGGAAAATGCCTTACATGCGTTACAGACCTGCATGTTTAAGTATATAATGCAGGGCTCCTTGCTCTTGAGCAGTTAGTTTTAGTGAGGAAAAGGAGTGAAACCATAGGATTATTGGGTAGTTTAGTTTGGAAGGGACTTATGGAGATCATGGGGTTGAGTTTCCTGCTGAAGGCAGGTCCAGCTGGGGGCGGTGCCTCAGTATCCCTCAGACAGGAGGTATAGGCTCCCTTTTCCAAAATTCAAGTACTGCTTCAAAATTGTGTCCTCACTGGCCTTCAGTTCCTGCAGGACTCTTCCTGCTTTCCATGGCCTGGAGAAGACTGTGTGACCTCCATATTTGAGTTCCTGCACTCCCCCTTACCCGCCCTGTGGTCGTGTCCCTCATCTCTGTTAATTACCCTAACAATCCCTCTGGTTGTCTTGTGTGATTCAGTGGCCTCTGTCCTTCTGTGTGTATAACAAGCATCAGCCTGCATCAGAGTCCCTGTTCTTTGGACTGTGACAAAAATTAATTCTAAGCTTGCAACACTTCAGTAGCTGTCAAGGGTACACTTGCAATTGCTCCTGTTCGTGTCCCATAGCCACAGCCTGGAGAGGCGTGCCAGGGCTGGTGCTGGTCCAGCAGGGCTGAGAAGTAGAGCAAAAGCCCCAGCACAAGTGGGCTGAGATCCATCTAGAGAAGTTTCTCAGCTTTGCTGTAACTCCTGGTGCTTGGATATTCCTCGGTGTGCTGTGACCCATCCTTCCTTTCACCCTCCAGCTGTGGCAGGATGTGCTGCAAAGCTTGCTTCCATGCTGGGCTGAGGCTCAGGAAATCCAGGCTGTGTCCTTGTCACAGCCTGCCTCTGGAGCAGGGAGCAAGTCTTGGTCCTTAGGTTAAGTGACTGGTCTGGCTTCCTTCAGAACAGCAGGATGCCAGATCCTGGAGCAAACTGTCGCCTCTTCTGATAAACTCCATATGGGTGAAGAGATACGTGCTTGCAGTAGGCAGTGGGAATAGACCACAAAAAAGCTACAAGACATGGAACACACTTGATTGTGTGAGTGGATTCAAGCCTCTGCCCATCTCGCAGTGATGAAATGGCTGTAAAAATCCTTCCCTCCTACCCCTGTTGTGTGTGGCTGGCTTTTGTGGTAGGGGAATGTGCAAGGACTGGGGCAGTCAGACCCCTTTGTGCAGCTGTAGTGCCACCAGCTGTATTTGTGCTTTAACAGCCTCCCCCCTTGCCCTGTGCTGGTGTAGGCTGAGCAAAGGCTGCAGAGCTGGGCACATCTGCAGAAGCAGCAGCTCAGTGGTATTTCTGGTATCTTTCCCAGGTAATTGTCCATGATGTGAATGAACTGACAGAAAAACTGTTTCCAATCGTTGAAGCTATGCAGAAACACTTCAGCGCTGGGTCAGGGACCTACTACAGTGACTCCATCTTCTTCTTGTCAGTGGCAATGCATCGCATCATGCCCAAAGGTAAGACGCTGTTGAGCTGCAGCAGCAGCTGCCTCTGCCAACACAGCCTCTCCTTTTGTTCTGCATGGAGATGTTATCCAGTGCTATTTGAAATGCAAGGAAAGTTAATAAACTTTGGGGATGGGCTCCTGGGGTTCTGCTCCTTCCTCCAGAGTAACAGGCCCTTCAGTCCAAGACTGCCCACATTCAGATCACCATTGATGCTAGCTGCAGGAGGTTATCTGTGCCACACAGCAGCTGGCCCTGGTGTTGCAGCCTGAGATGGTAGGGGAGGTGAGACAGGAGCAAGCATGCTTGCTCTTTTGTGTTTACAGCCCCCTTCCCCTTGGGGTGTCAGCAGAAAGAGTTGCCACATGCCTGTTGTGTGGCATCAGCAGAGTGGTTGTTGAGCCTTTCCTCTTGGCTTCGGTGAGCTCTTGGAAAGCTTTGCTGATTAGCAGCCTCTGGTCGCTTAAGTTTCCTTATTGTGCCTGGTTTTGAGTGTGGAAACAACAATAAATTACAGGAAAACAAGGCAGCTGGCAGCAGGGGCTTGGCTCAGTTGATGCCTTATTTTCCTTTCCCAGCTGTACCACTGCTGCTTCTCCTGAGACCAGCATAATCTCTAGCCTTGTACTGGTCACACAAAGGGGGTGTTTCATCCCTGGGCTTCAAACCTTTCCCTGAGCTTCCCCAGCCTTGCCTGTTGCTTCCTGGCACTGGTCCCTGTTTTTTTGCAGCTGGCTGCCTTGCTGATCTGGCACACTAGTGATGGTAGCATCCTTTCCTGGGCTAGCCAGGTGCCCTTCCTGTACTGCAGCAGGGCACAGGTGGCAGTGGCAGCAGGGAGGCCTGGGGTCCTGCCTGGCCATGCCCCTGCCCCAGGAGGTGATCAGCCTCTTAAAGCTGTTTGTGGATAGTGCATGGTGGTGGCTCATTTCCACACGTGTGTCCACATAGGTGTTCCCATGGCTATCACCACTGGTTTCAGCAGCTTCCTCTCCACCTGTAGCTTCTGCCCAGCCATAACATTCTCTGCAGACTTCCTGCCATGGATCTCAGGCATAGTCTTGCTCTTGCTGAGATACGAGTGGGGTGTGCAACTCCCTTGTGCCCCTGCTGAGCTGTGTCTCAGTTTGGCTCTGCCCGGTACCTCCTGCCTCTGCACTGTTTTGTGAGGCTTCCTCTGGACTTACCCTTGTCCTCCTGGTGCAACTAAGCCGTGCTAGCTTGTGAAACCATGGGGCAGTGGTGTTTAAGTTGTTTGGGCCGGCATTAAGAAACAGCAGGCAGGGAGGTGACCTGTGGGGCGAGGTGGCCCTGAGGGTCCAGTCCAGCCCCTACTGATGATTGCTCAGTGGGCTCCAGCAAATGTGCTGTACTTTACTCTCCATTAGTCTTGGGTTGGTTATTTTGATATCTGATGATGTCTGCATTTCGAGTGCCTTGAAGAAGGCTGAATACAAAGAATGGCATTAATGCTGGCTAATTCACTCCTCACTGTTCCCTGCCCTGTCTTTACTCTGTGCTAAAGATATCCATGTCATGCTGCCTGCCAGCAAGAAGCGGCTCAGTCTAAAGTGCCTCTTCTCAGCTTGTCAATCTGCAAGTTGCCTCATCTTTTGGAAAGCTTGTTGCTCTCTCCCTTAGCGTGATAGGGCTTTCAATGGCCTGTTTGGGCCACGATGTTTAAAGAGGCATTTTTATAGTCGAAGGAGCTTAGTTTTTGTTTCAGAAGCTGCTAGTGAAGCTGATTTGTATTTCCTTTGCAAGGCCGGTCAGGTTTGCTGCGCTGGATGTGTGGTGATTTATGGAGCTGCTGGGGCTCCCCGGCCTCTTCCCTGCATAGCCAGCGCTGGATGGCAGGCAGCAGGACAGGCTGCAGCTCTGCTGCCTGCTTGCAGGCTGCAGGCAGCATGGGAAGGGCATTGGGCTCCTGCCACTCTCCTGATCCTGACAAGCCAGCCTCTGCTGGCCTAAAGAAACTACTTGCTGAGTTGGAGGAGAAAGGAATAAACCTTCCTTTTCAGGCAATTTCCTGGTACGTTTCTCTGCGATTTCCCCGGCCCTGAATGCTGCATGTTCTTGTGCACTTCTGCAGGTATATCTGGCTCCATACTGTTAGCACTATTCCTTTGTGGGAGCCAGATTTGATAGGAAGCTTAAGCATCCTTCATCAGAAATTAAGGCCCTGATTTGAATATTAAACTCTCTTGTGTGTTTGTTTGCATTTGTATTAATCAGTCTCTAGGATTTTTATTTTCAATAGCTGGTGACCTTTGCATTAAAGTTGCCTGGCTTTAGTTTCCCAGATTTAGCATTTTTTGAAGAGAGGCATTTCCATGATATCATGACTTAGGGATTTGTGTGGAGCCTTGGGGTTGTGACAGGCACTGACTTTGCAGACGAAAAACTGAACACCAGGCTTAGTTTTCTTTTTTTTTTTCTTCTAAGGGCTTTTGTGAAACACGTGTTGGCTGCAAGCGTATTGCACTGAGAATAAATGGGTTTTGCCACTCAGCTGCTGTCTTTCACTGTTGTTTGGGATCCTCGCCCAAAAAACTTCAGATCTAAAACCTGCAGTTGCCAAACTATAATGTAACAGCTTCTTGGCTGGTGTAAATTATGAAACTCTCTTGCCTTAAATGTCTTACATCAGTGGAGTTAATCTGATTTAAACCAGCTGGGGACTTGGTATGCAGCGTGCAGAAGTGCAGACTGCATAACTCTTGTCTGCTCGAGGCTCATAAATCCTGTTTTAATGTGGTGTGGCCAGGCCTGAGGATCTGGAGAAGAAGGCTTCATGCATCACAATGGTTCTGCAAGGGAGAAGTGATGGGAAATATACACAGGATGAGGATGAGTGAAGTTCAAGCTTAGGAGAAGCTGCCCAGATGAGGATGATGCCAACATGAAATGGTCTGGGGACTTTAAGAGCAGTGCTGGGAGGAGGAAGGTGGACAAGAACTCAGACCTTTTCACTTTCCTTTTCAGTATGCCCATCCAGAAGTGAACACTCACTTCCCAACTGGCTTTGATCTCTCTAGTTACTTGTCTTTTTAGCTATGTAACTTTAGAGGACCTGGCAAGCTTTTTATCGCCCTCCTTATGGACACATCAAGGAGAGAGTGCCAGCAGTAATGGCCCCCTGCTTGGGCTAATGTGGCTCAGGCTAATGTCTTCACACAGGCAGTGGAGGCAAGAGTGCAGAGCAGAAGGGGTGTGAGTGCAGTGTTTAATTCTGCTAACGGGATCTCTTACAAGCATATGTATGAAGTTAGTTGTGGAGATCTCCAGGAAAGGAGCTCAACAGGATGATTCCTCCTTGTGCCCAGTCTCTCTTGTGCTTTGGTGCCTGCTTCATCCCAGAGGTGACTTGTGTGCTTGAAGGGTCCGAGAGCACATGTTGAGAACCATCAAAAGGCATCTAGCTAAAATCCAGGGAGAGAGGCAAATACTGTTTCACAGTCAGCCTGTTTAAATACTTTGAAAGCGTGGGACTGAGAAGGGGAAGAGAGTCAATTCCTCGTCTGGTTTATTCTGGTGTTAGGAATCTGGGTGAGAAAGTGGATGTATTGAAAAATATTTGGGAGAAGACATTTGGTGAGAAAATACTGGACTAGTTGTCACTATTGACATTGGTGAGGTGACATATGACTAAATTATTAAGATCACTGGTTGCAGTGCTCATGAGAGGTGATGGATAAGAGCAGTAGGACCTGGGTGGGAGAAGTGGCTATGTTTCTGTTTGACTAAATAAAAATGAGGAGCTACAAGGAAGGAGAATAGAGCAGGACTGATCATTATGCACCGCTGAAATTTATGGCTGCCAGCAGGGAGCTATGCCATTGGCTTCACAGCAGGTGTCAGGACTTAACATCTGTAACGCAGCAGGATCAAATGGGATGTCCAGTGGTCTCCCCGGGCTCAGGCTCTGAATGGGGCAATAACTGCAGCTCATTATCAATGTCTGCACTGATTATGAAGCACAGACCAGATTATAAGGATGTTTATCAAAGCTGCCTGTTAATGACCGAGCCTCAGGCTGCTTGGGGTTTGATGCTGCTTGCAGCAGGCTCCAGCTGCTGTGTCTGGCTTGGTGTCTCATGAAACTGATATCGGCCTTTGCCTGCTTTGGAGTCCTGGCCTGGAGACAGCGGCCACTGTGAGCGTCAGTTTACGCCTTTCCCACGGAGTGGAGCAGGAGGGAGGGTAAAGGCCAGGGAGGGGACATGTTGGAGCAAGTGCTCAGCTGAGCTCTGCCTTCTCAGGGGCCTGGCACGAGGAACACTTCTGCTGCTGGCCATAGAGGTGGAGAGCCTGGGAGCTAGGGGAATGGGTTAAGCAGAAAATCTGTGTCAGGAAAATAGTCTGTTTGATGGTACAATGCCTTGGCAAGTAACTGTCTTCTGCGAATGCCCTCTGTAAAAGCAGGCATGCTGCATCCTGAAAACATTGTTGCATTTGTAGATGCTTGCCTGTGAGGGTTTGCCCTTGCAGCTGAAACATTTGGATCTGTAATATGAAATTGCCTAGGTTGGGCTCTGTTTGCCTACAGGATACCAGGTGACTACATGTGATGTTTCTCCTCAACAGCACCTGTGTGTAGTGGGTTATGGTGCACTAATCCTGTGTCACACAGTGAACAAGGAAATGTGCATCAGAGATCTGTAAAGTGGAGCCTGGCAGAGGGAGATGGGGAAGCATCACGTACTCTTCTTCCTCCTGTCAGCTGTAGAGCAATTACTGGTGCATGGTGCAGCTATCCACAAAACTCAGTGTCTTACGCTATAATAAATGAGCATTTTGAGTGTGTCACTCCTGGTTCTTTCCTGCTGACTGAACATTGCTGTCACTGCTGAGTCCCGCCATGTTGGGGGTAAGCATAAATGCAGCAGGTTGGGAGAGTGCTAGGGGGAGAGTGCCTGTGTCCCAGATGTTCCAGGCCTGATCATACGTTATCAAAGTGGAGATGTTGTGAAGGGACACAGAAAATGGGAGTCTGTGGTGGAGCATGGGAGTTGGCCTCAGAGCCACATCCTTGCAAGCTGCACTTCCCACAGGATGCTGCAGTAGCTGAAGGGTTTATTTTCTGCCAAAAATGTTCCCATCGTTACAGGGATGGAGGGGGTGTTAATGGCTTCTACTGTGCTCTCATAACCTCCCTCTCTGCTTCACACCACAGCCCCAGCTGCCAGATTCCTTCCCCAGCGTGTCTCTGGGCTGCACACACTCATGTCAGATCCTGTAATGAGAAGAGGCTGGAGTGATGCATTTGTGAGCAACAGGGAGGGTGGTGCTGGCCATTGTTCCTTGCTGGGGTGAGCCTGTTGTGCCAGGGGAGTTATTTTCATGGTGCTTTTTGGGAGCAGGCAACAGCAAACCTCTAAATAAGTTCACCCCAGGTAAAGGTCCTGAAGGCTGTTGCCTTGTTGGGGAGTTCTCACCTGCCAAACTGAGACACTAACTCCATCCAGCTGCCTGCAGGATGGATCTCTCCTGGCAGAAGAGCCCCTCAGGAAGGGCTGCTGTGGTGAGGGGATGCAGATGCTGCTTGGCAGGTGCTTGGCAGCCCTCTAGGTGCCTCAGCATGGTGGAGGCCCCTTCCCTGCAGCACTGTTGTTGCTAGGGGCCAGTTTGACCTGCAGCCCCTGGGGGTGGTGTCAGTCCACATCCTTCCGCCCTTCTCTGCAGTGCCACCATCGATTAGTTTTTGGATGCCCCAAATCTGTCAGACGGGGGCAGGTGCATGTGTCTGCTCCCCCGACCATGTGGAGCAGCAGGGCCTTGGGACCCGGTGCTGCAGTGGGTACTGCTCCCCTCCCTCCTCAGCCAGCCCCACTCCCCTGGCACTAAAGGGTGAAGCTGCTGGGGATCATCTAGCATTGATGCTGGGGCGACTCTCCCCACAGCCTTGCTCCCTGCTACCATAGCTCACTAATGCTTAGCAGGAAAAGACAAAGAAAAATCTGCCCTTCAGCCACTTCTACCACCATGCGCAGTTAATTGGGATGTGAGCTCATCTACCTTAACACATTTATTTTGCTGTATCTCTTTTTGGTTTCCCTTTCCATCTCATCCATCCAATACTTCACAGCTTTCCATCCACATTGCCTTGTAATTTATGGCAATCTGGAATTAAACCTTTTTTTTCTGATTAGAAAGTTTCCTGCTGCTCTTCCCCCAGCTCCAACAAGTGTGTTCACACTCTTCCCCCAGCGGCACTGTATATTAAATACATAGCAAGCAACACCTTCAGCTCCATCCTGAAGGCTGTCGCGTGCTCAGTGGTGTCGCTGCCTTGGAGTCTGGTTCAGAGCCAAGGTGTTGAGCGCTGTTAAATATTAGTCCCTCAAACCTTGATGTATTACAAGGAGACACTAGGATACACAGGAAAAATTAATTTCCTGGAACAAAGCACATCCATCTCCTGCTGATGCTTTCCCGTCCCTCTGGAGATGGCTACAGGGTTTGGAGCAAGGCAAGCAGAGTGATGCTGCTGTTGGTACCCAGGACCATTGCTGCTGCACAAAACTCCCGAGCTCAGCTGGGTGCTGCCCATTGTGGGTGATGGTGATGATTTGTCATCTGTCTCTGGCAGGCAGCCTAATTTTGTAATTAGCGGATAGGCTGGGATTGCTGTGCAGCAGTGCTGCTCTGCTCTACTGGGTGCCTCATCACTGCTGCAGAAACCTGGTTAGCAGCTGGGGAGCTTGGGCACATCCCCCCTCACTGCCTGCCCTCCCCTGGTGCCCTGCTTGCAGGGAAGGAAGGTTGCCGGGCTGTCCCAAGGAACAGAGGGAACCCTTGGCCACCCGGCAGAGGCAAGGACTTATGTTTAAGCAGGCAGCTGGAAGGTAAGCTGTCTGCCCTGCCGGGTGCAGGGCCTTGTAGGATCATCTTCTCCTGGGAGGGTGGGCTCTGGAGCAGCACCAGGCCCTGGGATGGGGACTGCAGCCCCCCACCCTGAGTCACCAGCATGCTGTCAGCAAGCTCTGTGGAGCATGAATTGTGCTTGCAGACGTGTGCATGCTCCTGCCTTGGCTGCCATCCTCTGGGTGAGACTCTGGTGCTGTCAGAGCAGCAGTGATTAATCTTGGAAGTAGAGAGGGAGACTTTGTGGAGAAAAGAAGGCCTTGCAGGGGGAGCACATGTCAGAGAGGAAGCTGCTCACAGCCCTGCTGACAGCAGGAAGCAGAAGGTCTAGGGGCAGCTGGCAGCACTGGGATTGGTGAGGCAAGAACAGGGAGCCTCTAATGAAGGGCTATATGGAAAACCCAGTGTGTTTGTGTAAATAAGACATGTATCCACGCTAAGCTGCTTGGAGTGCAGGCATATCAACCCAGCACTGCAGCTCCACTTGTGCTCTGCTCCCCACTGCACCAGTGGCGGAAGTGCACCCAACACTGCACCCAGAAGTGGGGTGGTTGGCTGCTGCTGCTGAGCAGCACCCATTGGGTTGCACAGAGACCCTCTGGACCCTGCTCCAGACCCATGCCCAGCTCTGGTCATATGGGAGCGGTGTTTTTCTTGGGCACGTGTCTCTCTCGAGGGCAGAGAATCCTGGTTTCACTGCCATCATGGGTGGCTTTGTAGTAACCTGCATTGCTGCTGGTTCACACGCTGCCCGCGGGAGCAGGGGCTGCTGCCACCCTGATCCAGGAACTTTATTGCCCAGGGCAGTGATCCAAAAGTGGCTACTGGGCCTTCACAGCTCTTGCTTTCCTTGGGATCTAGCCCTGTCTTGGTGGGGACAGCTACAGAACCTGGCTGAAGTCTGGTAGTCAGAGCTAAACACAAAGCAGTAGAGGGGAAACTGTGCAGGTATGCCCACCATTTGCAGACCAGTGGACCTGAGCTCTCCAGTCCTGCTGACCCCAGCTTGGAGAGCCTGGGCCACCCAGCCCTCTTCCTTCTGACAGTTCAAATCAAGTGGCAAAATGCACAGCCACGCCTTGGCCCCTCCAAGACCCCTGCAGCAGCCCCACAACACCCAGAGCTGCAGCCAGCAGAGGACACTCCTGTCCCTTCACTGTGCCATGTCACGCAGCCATCTCAGCTACTGCTGTCCCTGCAGAAGGGTCTTTGAGCCACTCCACATCGGCAGCTATTTGTCCCTTCCCATGTAGGCCATTGCCTCCAGTGCCATCTCCAGAAGGGTGGCAGGGCTTCTGCCTCCTTGTGCTGCAGAGCTCACTGCTGTGGTTCTGCGGGGAGAGGTCCACAGTACACAAGGTTGGCGATCCCAGCAGTGTCCTCCTTGATCTCACCTCTTCTGCTCTTGTGGGCACAAGGTGCCAGGCTCTGGCCACAGAGGTCACTGCTGTGATGCAGGGAAAGCACAAGATACATGCCAAGTGCCAGGTTAACACTTTGACTCAATCTTAAAGGTCTTTTTCAACCTCAATAGTTCTATGTTCAGGGAGTCTCTCTGCATTAGCATGGTGTATCAGGGTGCTTAGGTCCTCAAAAACAGGTTTGTTGAAACAGATGGAAACCCTGGTGCAGAGGATGGTGGAAGCAGGGCCAAATCACTACCAGCACTGGTGGCAAGCAGTTGCCTCAGGAGTGTGTGTGAGATTTGGGCATAGAGCAGGATGGTGGCTTGTCCCCTCCTACCATCCAGCTGTCGCCTGCAGTGTCTCTGCTGCCAGACCAGCTACAGGCAGATTTTGTACACTCTGAAGAGGGAAGAGATCTTATCAATGAGCTGGAGAGTTACATCACCTGTAGGAGGTTCCAATTCTTGCTGCTTCTACTCTAAAGCTGTTAAACCACTGCTCAGTCAACAATGATTAAGACCACACCATTTGCTGGACAGCTTCTGCCCTTTCTGTTGTGATGGCAGCTCTCAATTGTTCTATTTGTTCTTTGACACAAGTTGTTATTTTCACTTCTTTCCCTTCTCCGTGGCACAATGGTGGCTGCCAGTGGTGGCATGCCTCTGCCCCAGATCTGGCATGGTTTGTATGGAAGAAGCTGAAGCCAGCACTTCCCCAGCCTTCAGAAGAACAATTTGTTCCTAGGGATCACACCGCATGTTGGTGGGGTGGGCCTGCCCCTGTACTGGCTTGTCCCTACTGTGCCTCCTGTGAAAGGCCATCAGACTTGCTGTAGAAGCGGTCCCCTGCAGTGGGACTCTTGAGTTCTACTCAGAGTATCCATACAACCTGATGAGCCTCTCAGCACACAGCCAGAGAGCCTGCTCGCTCTGCTGGATACTGGCACAGGATGCTGGGCAGCAAGCACAGGGAAGTGACCTCTGCCTGCCTGTGCCCCTTGCTGGGCTGAGGCTCCTAAGAGAAGGAGGGAATGCCTGCACAAGAAGGGGTCTGCAACTGGTATCTCTCTCTTTGGATAACCTTGGTTGTCTCTCTCTTCGGCAGCAGTGCCCAAGGTGGTTTAGGCACTGGTGGTGCCTTTCTCTCCTGGTTTTCAGCACTGCAGGCACTGCTGCAGGATTGCGCATCCCTGAAGCTGATCTTTCTCCTCTGGATGTGGCTGGAGGGAGAGTTTCAGGCAAGCCCTGAAAGCAGTCCTGCTGTGGCTACTGGTGCGAGGCTGCAGTAAAACATTATGAGCTTTAAACAGGGCCAGCCTGTGCCATAAAGCTGTCACTGCTAATGGAGATCATCTCTGCTTTGAGTGGCGTAACTCCACTTTATGCACCATGGCTGGAAGAGCCAGAGTTGAAAGGAGCAGAGGAACATAGGGTAATATACAGCATGGCAAAGTAAAAAAAAATCCTTGCTGAGAAGAACACTCTCAGCCTTTCCCACATTTCCAGCTGCACCCCTCCAAGCAGTTTGTGCCTAAGAGAGTACACGATTCCTCCATCCCCACATGGCAGCCAGGACAAAGTGTTTGGTACAAGGGCAAAAAAGCATGATGTATCATAAATAGTGCCTGGCCTCTTGCCAGTCCCAGGCAGAGAAATAATCTTTGCCATTAATCTATCCGTGCAAGCTGCATCTGGCAAGGTGGTGCATAATGTCACCCATGCTCGGTTTTGTCTCAGTGTTGCAGTTCATGCTTGAAGGAAAAAGTACTTTGTGTTATCTGGGTCTAATTTGTCATGAGTTTTTCCTCGGGAGCTCTGCCAGCACAGCAGGGGACAGTGCACAGAGAGGGTGAGCCAAGCACAGGGAGCTTCTAATGAAGGGCAGGATGGAGAACCCAGTGTGTTTATAAAGCCATGTTTATCCACACTGGGCTTGCTGTGGCTCTGGCGTCTCTGCCCAGCACTGCAAGCTGCACCTGTGCTCTGCTCCCTGCTGTACCCGAGGCTCTCAGCAGCTTCACTGGGACTCTCCAGAGCCTGTTGCCTGCTGGGACACTGAGGCAGGGGTGGGACTGCAGCATCTCCCAAGCTCAGCTTTCATTCTCCACTGTGATTAATTGCAGTCTGCACTCATCTGTAATGTTAGAGAACAATTGGATGACGTATCGTGATTGATGTAATTCAAACCTGATGGGGCATCAAAGGGCTGCTGTGCACTGCAGTGCGCTTGCTGGGATCCTTCTGGGAGCCCCATCCCTTCTCCCCGTCCCTGGCAGCACCTCAGAAGGTTCAGGCTCCCCCCAGCCCCACTTCTCTTGAGCTGAGCTTGTGTTGTAGATCTGGAGTCTCTTCACACTAGAGTTTTGTGACAGGTCTGATTATCCTCAGGTGCAATAGCATTAAGGATTTGGGATTTTGCACCACTCTTGTATGGACCACTGGGGAAGTTTGAGGTATTTGCAATACATGACTTGTTCCCCATTGCATAAAGCCTTCAGTCTGCCTATTCGTCTGCTTGAGTTGTGCTAGCAATTTCTAAGGCATCTAGAAAGGCTGAGGGAAATTGCTTTCAGATCAAGACCTGCTTTAGCCTCTAGTGAATTGCTATGCCTAGGTTTTAAATCTTTGCAAACAGAGGATTATGGTGGTGGTAAATACTAGGTAGGCCTGGGGATTGCCTTAGTGCTGGCTGTGAAAGAAGTGTGGCCTTTCCCTTAGCAGATAGGAAGTGATGGATGTTAAAAGAAAATAAATTGAGATACAGCCTGGATTGTAGCTCAGATACTCTTTCTCCTTGATTTATATTTCTGCTTGGATGCTTCGCAGAGTAAGCAGTATATTTTTTGCTTAACCTCACAGAGCTTTTTCCTTCTAAATGAGGACAGTGTGGTAGATGCAACCAATTACCAAGAGCCCGAGATTAGTGCAGGAAATGCAAAAAATTCTGAGCTGCTGTACAGCCCAGCAACTTCTTGATGCACAAACACCGAGTGATGAACACGTTTGAAATGGCAAAGCTACATTCCCATGCTGGAGGAGAGCAGCCCATGCCTGGGTGCTCTCAGTGCTTCTGTGTCGCTAGTCTTGACAGTGGCTTTGGGGGCTGAGTGATTGCAGACCTGTGGTGGCCAGCAGCCTGTCCCAAGCACAGTGGTGGTGTCAAGGCTGGAGAGTGAGACCAGCCTGCTGGGAAGCCCTGCCCATAGCCACGGAGGATGCAGAGGGTGAGGGCTGGCTGGTTTGGGGGGAGGAAGAAGGATAGGGCCTGGTTTGCTTGGAAGGCAGGGGTAACATGCACATGCAGCCTGCTGGAAGCTTGACACCTCTGCATGATGAGTGGGGCCAAAACAGGTTGACTGTCCTTATAATCCAGTTAGTGCCGAGGGTTAAGCAACCTGGCTATCTTGCTCTTGGCTGTTACAACACGCATAAATAGCATGGCATTACATAATGCTATGGGGGATGGCTCATGTCAATGAGCCACATCTCCTGCACCCTCTCCCAAGCAACATCTCCATCAGTCGGTCTCATGTGCTGCAGAGGAAACTGACCTGTTAATGAGATCAGGCCTGGCCTTCGTAATGATGCCCTCAAGCCTCCTCTTGCTCTTGACTTTCCGCTGCAAGTGGAAATACTTCCAGGTCTGCCTGACCCTCCTTGTCTCCAACAGTACTGCTGGCAATAATAAAGTTTTTGAGGCTGCTGCAGACTATCAGCAGTTCTGTGTAGGCAGGGGGATGTTATCTCTGCCCTCAGGGAAGCCTGTGTCAGACTGCTGGCAGCTAATGAGCTTGTGCAGGTGTTACCAAGGGTGTTATGTGACTGACTGAATTACTGATGTTGTCTGTGATGGGTATCGGTCTGGTACTTCAAGCCAGGGATGGATGCTGTGTAGGCTGGAGATGGGAAATGCTCATAGAGTTGGTAGCTTTCCCCAGAAGTAGGTAGCAGAATGTATGCATGAGGTTTTGTGTGGCTGCTCGTGTAGAAATACTTTCAGAAAGGGAGAGGAAAAAGGGTTGAAGCTACCTCCTGCTTTTGTCAGCCTTATGGAAAACCAGTCTTCTGGAGGAAGGAGGGAGTGAATAGGACTGTAGTGATAGGACAAGAGGTAACAGGTTCAAAATTAAACAGGGAAAGTTTAGATAGGATCTGAGGAAGAAATTATTTAGTGTAAGGGTGGTGAGGCACTGGTATGTGTTGCCCAGGGAAGTTGTGAATGTTCCATCGCTGGCAGTGTTCAAGGGCAGGTTGGACATAGCCTTGGGTGGCATGGTTTAGTGGGAGGTGTCCCTGCCCAGAGCAG
>JASSUY010033904.1:0-13000 GCA_032466535.1 Forpus xanthops
GCCCGCCGCCGCTGCCGCACCGCGCACCAGGTGAAGAGCGGGTTCTCCCCACTCCCCGGTGGCTGCGGGTCTCAGCGGCAGCACACGCAGCCCCCGGGGTTCTCCTGTCATGGCAGGCGCCCTGTGTGGTGTCCCGAGGGGGCCTCTTTGGGCTGTGGGCTGGTGGCATGTAAAGGGCTTCCATCATCTGCTGGTGCTGGCTTTGGTTTATGGAGGATGCTGCAGCTGTCACAGGGGCTTTCCTGCTCTGAATGTGACCCCGTCTGCACCCTTTTCCCCTGCCCCTGCTGAATGTGTACTCGCCTTCACATTTGGTGCACAGGGGGTAGGTAACGTGCCAGTCATTTCACCAGTTGTACCCACATACTGTGTACGTCTCTGGACAGGCAGGGGGTCTGCTCCTTGAAGGCCCCCATCCTGCCTCTCTGCAGGAAACGCTTATGGTGCTGTGTTCTGTTCTGAGCTCCTCACTGCAAGAGAGACATTGAGGTGCTGGAGCAGGTCCAGAGAAGGGCAATGGAGCTGGTAAAGGGCCTGGAGCACAGTGTGGTGAGGAATGGCTGAGGGACCTGGGGGGTTCAGTCTGGGGAAGAGAAGGCTCAGGGGGGACCTGATGGCTCCCTACAACTGCCTGAGAGGAGGATGGAGCCAGGAGGGGGCTGGGCTCGGCTCCCAGGCAATAAGGGATAGGACAAGAGGAAATGGCCTCAAGCTGCACAGGGGAGGTTCAGATGGAGATGAGAAACAATTCCTTCCCCAAAAGGGTGCACAGGCGTTGGAACAGGCTGCCAAGGGCAGTGCTGGAGTCACTGTCCCTGCAAGTGTTCACACACCATGAGACGAGGCCCTCAGTGCCATGGCTCGGTGGTGACCTTGGCAGTGCTGGGAAATGGTTGGACTGGATGGGCTTAAAGGTCTTTTCCAACCTGGTTGATTCTGTGTGTCACCTTGATGATGTCCCACGAAGAGACCCCCAGCCACTACAGCGCGCACCACTCTGCCTTCCCCTGCTTCGTCCCCTTCCATCTTCCAAGTATCACAAATTCATGAAAAAGGAACATCCTCAATCTCAATACAGTTGTGTGATATGGGGTAAGGACTGAAACACACAGGTTTTAAGCTCCTTGAAGTAATTACACTGCTTTGTTCTCCTCAGATACCTTTTGTATGATGTAAATCCTCCTGAGGGGTTCAACCTCCGCAGAGATGTGTACATTCGCATTGCTTCCCTTCTAAAGACCTTGCTGAAAAGTGAAAACTGGGTGTTAGTTCTGCCTCCCTGGGGACGTCTTTATCACTGGCAGAGCCCTGACATCCTTCAGGTCCGGCTCCCTTGGTCTGAGTTCTTCGATCTCCCAAGCCTCAACAGGAACATTCCCGTCATTGAATACGAGCAGTTCCTTGCAGGTAGAGTATGGAATCACACAGCCTACACCTGACTAAATATTGAAAGTGGTTTCTTCACAGGTTTATCCTTATATACATGCTGTTATCATTATATGTGAAATAAAGCGCTACATCTCTGCCAAGGGCTCTGAAGGGATCTCTGTCCCTTAGGAAAAAGCATGTAGAAACCCTGATGCTTTGGGGAAAAGGGCTTGTACTTGTCGTTTTCTTGGAGGCAGTCTTCCCACAGCAGCCACTTACAGCCCTGAAGACCTCTGTGCCTCCTGGTGTGTTTTAGCTAGCTTCTAAATGTACATTCCCTTGGTGATTCATTTCTGTGTGGCACATTGAATCACTCGTAGCTGAGTGAGAGTAACAGGTTGTCATATCTGCTGGCCCTTTGAGCTTTTCTGGCTTATACAGAACTCCTTTTTTTTTTTTTATGGGGAAAACGGCAGAGCAGTCTAACGTTAGTGTTTCTAGCAGAGTTTTAACCATGCTAAGTTCATACCTTTATCATGTGGTTTTTCATGCTCATAAATGCTTTACCTTCTGCTCAGAGTCAGGTGGGCCCTTTATTGAACAGATTTACGTCCTACAAGGCTACGCAGAAGGATGGAAAGAAGGAACATGGGAGGAAAAAATAGATGAAAGGCCATGCATTGATCAGCTTATGTACTCCAAAGACAAACACGAGTACTACAGGTAACATCTAGCAGTCCTTTTAGTCTTCTTTTTAGTTGTGTTTAGGGATACATTTGCTTGTGAATCAGCATTTTATGTTCCCTTGCAGGGGATGGTTCTGGGGTTACGAGGAAACACGGGGCCTAAATGTCTCTTGCTTGTCTGTCCAAGGATCTGCCTCTATCGTGGCTCCCATCCTTTTGAAGAACACTTCAGCACAGTGAGTTGCCTTGTGTTACTATTTCTTGTTGTACTGTTTGCCCACAAAAGCATTGCCAGGTGGGAAGAGCAGGGGGAGGTTACAGGCTATGTGTCACTGTTGTGGTGCTTCAGCACTGAGTTATTATAATCCATTAAAGTCACTACAGAGGAGTTTACAGTGTAAGAAACTGTAAGTTAGGGGAAATGCTGCAGTGCTAAAAGCTATGGGGAAGTAGCCATGAGCTCCTTCATGCTCTTTCTCAGGTAGCTAAATGTCCTTTCCTCGTGTTTATCTTTCCTTCCTTTATCCTTCAATGCTGGGTTCTGAGGGAATGAACAGAGTGGAATCAGTGTTTCCCAAGCCCACATCTTGGATTGTGAGGTGCAGTGCCTGGCCTCCTGTCGATAGTGCAAGCTGGGTTTAGAGAAGCAAGCGGCATGCTTTGTGTTTCTGCTGTGAGATGCCATGAGGATAACCAGAGGAAATGAAGGCACAGCTCTTACATGAGAGATGGAGCTAACATTATCCTAGTAGTGAAGTATTTCCAGTCAGCTGTGACCCTCTAACAACTGAAGACATTGAAGCAAAGCAAAAGCTGTGTTGCAGTTTTAAGCAAGAAGTTGCACACCAGAATTAGTGGTGCAGCTGCTTCATCCTTGGGTTACATGACAGCTGTTGGCTTAACCCTTGCCTGGGTATTGGCCATTTGTTGGTTCCTTTTGTCCCGCTGTTCCATTCCTGGACATTTCCTATGGATGCTTTGGTTTGAGACACATTCTCTGGTGAGTTCCCCTGTAGTTCTGGCTTGTGAATCTTCCCAGCTCCACCACCTAGTGCAAAAATTCACATGGGATGTTTCTGTTGGGATGTTTCTGTCTCCAAGTGCTTGTTAAGGCTTTAATTCTCTTTCTGTTTGTATTGGAATGAAGACCTGTCATGAGGATTGAAGGCTTTTATTCCTTCATGCTCACGTTCTGTTTTTACTTTCATTTTTTACTGTTTAACTTCATGGAGTTCATGAGCCTTTCTGTTTTCTTTACTTGGACACTTCTGCACTTTTGCACAGTCCCCTATTTGAAGCTGAATGCAACTGTTGTAACGTTCCTTTGGCCATTGTTGATCCAGTAGGATGTTGAAGATAGTACACTTATGGCCACTGTAGCAGTAGCTCTTCCACTGTGAGATGCTGGGCTATGTCTTGCTTCTGCTCAAGACAGTGTCAGCAGCTGTTCCCTGCCCAGTTGATTGAAGGTACTGTCTTTGAGTGTCTCAGACTGCAGTTGCTTAGTCACATCCTGCTGTGACACTTGCCCTGCCTACCCAGGGGCAGGTGAAATCTCTGATGGCTATGATGACCTGCACCTCTCTGATCTCCCTTATTACCCTTTTGGACAGACAATTAGTTGTGTGATCCTAGTACTATACTGTAACTCTTCAGGTGTGTAATCTGATTCACTTCCAAGCTTCCTGTTAAATGCAGTGCTGCTTCTCCACCAACACAATCTAGCCTGTTTTCCAGATTAGCCTTATGTGCAAGTGTCCAGCTGATTATCAGCAGTGATAATCTGAAGTTGATTTGTTATTTGCTTCCTCTCATTTTAGTAGAAGGTCCAGAAAATGACTCTGACCCCCTTCAGCAGAAGCATTTCTCTGTGTGTTCGCTGATATTGAGTGTGCTCGGAGCACAGACTGAGCCTACATCCCCTGTGTTCTTGGATACTCAAAACTCTCTTCTGCTTCTTCAGACATGGTGCAGTTATGTTTCCAGTACATGATCCTCAGCTGTGTTTATGAAAAGCAAAGACTGTTCATTGTAATATTAGTGCTTAGTTGCTAACACATGTTTTTGTAGTGTCTGCGTCTTCTTTGATTTGTTGTTTCTCTGTAGGATATTTTACTCCACACATGGAAAACATCATCTCTGGTTTTACTTTCGTGAGCGTAACCCGTGCTTCCTCCAAGAGGCTCTCACATGCTCAGAGCCCACGCATCATCTTATAGGTTGCTTTTTGCCTTTGGATCACTCTCCCTGTTGGCAATCTTATTTCTCCAGCAGCAGCTACTGTCAGGACTATGTGAGGAATTATTAATGCTTGTTTGTGTTTAACTGTCAGAATTAAGAGCACCACTTAAAAAGGAAGAGAGCAGGAACACGCAGTGGCATGGTTCCCTTCTCTCCCAGCAAGTAATGGGTCACAACGTGCTTTACACAGAACAGATTAGCAGCCTGGCCCTCACTCCCCTCTGTGCTCCCTTTGCAAACAGATCATAGCCTGTGTTTTATCCTAGCAACTCTATCTTCATAATGTACGTTCTATTCCTAAGGGCACTGCACTCAGTTTTACAATTTTTAATAGGTCAGTGATGTTAGACAGAGCTGAAAACCTTCTTCATGACCACTACGGAGGGAGAGATTATTGGAATGTGAGTATTTTCCAGACAGCTTTCTGCTTGGTTCTTATAACAATTCAGTGACTGAGATGCGCTTCAGTTTTGCTCTGTGTTTCTTGTCTTCAAGTAACTTGTGTCTTATGTTTCAGCAATGTATGCTAAAGATGGTCTTCAGGCTGCTGTGGATTAATGCAGTGCAGTAAAGTCCTGGTGTCTTGTCCCCAAAGACTCAGTGGCACAGGACAACACAGCTGCAGTGAGAAGGGATCTGCCTTTGGGCGGTTTCTTGCCTAAGCAGCCTCAAGATCAGGGTTTTCAAAGGAATTCCTGAAAATGCTCAATATTGGTTGTTGTAACTGTCTCCCCATTGGCTTCAAAGGCACAATTCCCACAGGTTTAGAGGGAAGGCTGAGCACTTCGGGAGGCCCCAGCCAAGGGGTCTGTGGTAAAATAAGTGCTACCTGAAAAATGGTATGGCAAAGTTAAAGGTTCAGCCCCAGGAAAACTGAACACAGAGTGGAGTGCTTGATATTTGTAACATTGCTAAGAGAAAGTGACTCTCGTATTACTATATAACTCACTTAAACCTCAGTCTTGTGAGATACAGAGAATCATAGAATCCACTAGGTTGGAAAAGACCTTGAAGGCCATGGAGTCCAACTGCTACCAAGGACTGCCAAATCCACCACTAAACCATGTCCACGTCTGACTGCCCACTTGGTATATGGCATATTTTTTTTTCAGAAATGGACCAAACTACTTTGCTGATCACTGTTTTTCATTCCACATTTCTTACCAGTGGCACTATAAACATCACCTCAACGGTTTAAACCTGCCTCAAAATGATTTAACACTAGAAATAGGCTTCTTTATTTCAGTTTTTAACTACCTGCATGGGTTTCGGTGGTGGTTTTTTTCTCAGTAACTCTGTGGATAATATCTGGGGTTCTTTTTAATCTCACTGGAAGATGCCCTCTTGTCTCAAAGACGTTTACAAATTGGAACAAGTCAGGTTTGGAGGTGATTGACACAAGCACAGCATTCAAAGATGTTCATTGTCCTTCCCAGTGCACTGTGCTTGCCATGGGTTGTGTACGTGTTTGCTGCCTCTTGGGCATACCATGCTCATCATGGCTTGGGTAAGGTACCCAGAGACTTGACTTGACAGAAGTATTGTATTGACATGTTACAAGAAGGAGGGAAAATGTCTCTGAACTGCAGTGTGAGCATTCTGCAGCAGACACTGTGTGCATCCTCCCTTGGTAGAGAATCATAGGATCATAGAATGGATTGGGTTGGAAAGGACCTTAAGATCATTCAGTTCTAACCCCCTGCCATGGGGAGGGACAGTATAAAATGTATAAATATAAATGCTTTGCTGGAGGATTTGGAATTAGAAAAGCAGTGCTGATCTATTTAAAGATGCTAGAAGAGCAGGCTTTTTACTTCCATTAAATATTAAGAGGGGCATAGATCTCCAGGTATCGGTGTGATGGATTTAAAAGAAGCCTAAATTGCTCCGTGTCTTACTGAATAGTCTGGAGAAACCAGTTCAACCACAGTGAGTTTGGCATATTGAAAAATAGCTGCTCTGGGAGAGGAGGAAAAGAGGCTGTCAGGTTCTAGGTCATAGATCATAGACTGGTTAGTGTCAGAAGGGACCTTTAAGATCATCTACTTCCATCACCCTGCCATAGGTGTTTTTTTGTCTTACAGGTGTTTTACAAGCTGAAGTCTTTGCCCAGCTTGTGTTTCCAAAGGTGAGGTATATTGCTAGAGTGTTAAACTTGGTATACTAGGTTCTGTTGTGTAAGTAACAACTGTATTGTAGGGTCAGACGTGTGCTGGTTACAAACATAGTTATGACTAGGGTTAAACAGTCAAAGCTGAGATGAAAGGTTAGAAATTGCTGCTTGTAGTGCTGTATGGATGCGTCAGAAGTAACTGCATCCTGGAAACTGTGCATGGGAAAATATCTCCATTTGGTCATTTTCAGCTCTCCCTTCTGCTCTTATTCCAACAGACCCGTCGGAGCATGGTGTTTGCTAAACACCTCCGTGTAGCAGGAGATGAGTTTAGAAACAGATACCTTCAATCCACTGATGAGGCAGACAGGACTCACTACAATGAGGACTGGACACAGATGAAGGTAAGATCACAGCAGTCTGTTTCCCATAACAAATGCAATGATTTGTTTCATTTGTGTACTCCTGGCTGTACACTGCAGGGAATATTGGAAGAGCCATGTGAATCTAGCTCTCCTTGCTCAGGTTGAGGTGGATGTGCATGTTTCTACTGTACCCTCTTGTGACATGAGGTAATAGAGACTTAGGGGTGCTGGGTTTCTGTTGCTCTCATTTCACTTGTATTTCTGCTTGTTGTTTCCCCAACTGCCAGCTGGGGATTCAGTCAAGGAGAGCAATATTTGCATACAAAGATTTCACACTCTTAAGTTTCTCTTGTATAGTGCAGGTCAGCCATGATCAAAACATCACCATGTGTTCCAAAATACTGCTACCCCACATGTCCAAGTTACTTTCTGCAGCTTGTGTAATTCGGTGCCACGTCCAGAGGTTCAGGCCTTTTCAGTGTGAATGAATAGTGGTGGTCCCAAGTCTTAGAGCTTACTGATTTTTCTCTCTTAGGTTAAGATGGGCACAGCTCTAGGTGGTCCATACCTTGGGGTTCATCTCAGAAGGAAAGACTTCATCTGGGGTCACAGAGAAGATGTGCCTTCCCTGCAAGGAGCTGTAAAGAAAATTCGCAGCCTCTTGGAGATGCTTAAACTTGAAAGAGTTTTTGTAGCCACTGATGCTGTTGAGGAAGGTAAGCAGATTATAGTCAATTCAGGATTGATAACTTTTGACAAGGGCTGCAGTTACCACTCTGCTTTCATAAATGACTGGAACTTCTTGTGCCTTCATCACTGAATGGGGAATTGAACAGGATTGGGCAGGTGCTTCCTTCCAGCTTGAATACCATTCATTTGGTATTTCCTATAGGAGGTCAGATGGTCTCTACAGTGGGAAACTGGGAATTGAATTTGCCTATTCCTCCTTCCAGTTCTTCCACTTTCTTCCTTAGCATTGCAGACAGTCTTGGATGTGCTGGTGGGAAGGGTCCTCTGAAGTTACCACCCAGCCTTCCCCTTGGTTGCCCCCAGCACCACACTAGGGTGGACCTGGCTGCATGTGGCCAAGGCTTAGGCACCCCAAGGGTGGGCTTCTCCTCCCAGGTCTTATGCCAGGGCCAGACCTTCTTCCTCCCCATTATATTGAGGGATCTGTTTCAACGTGGGATGTTAAAATAAACCTGCAGGCATGGCATTGGCAATAGCACATTTGAAGCTTGCTGTCAAGAAAGGCCTCTTGGTACAACTACCCTTTAGGATTAGACAGCAAGGCTAGTGTTCTAGCCCTTGCAGGCTTCTCCACCCTTGAGAACTGCTCCTCTCAGCACCACATTCCTGCTTCAGTGAGTCCACTCCCTCTGCAATACTTTGACATTGGCAAACATTGGAAGGTAGTTTTTGGTTTCTCTTGCTTTGTAACTGTCCACTGAGGGTTTCCTTGAACACATTTTATGTCAGCAGCAAGCTGCTCCTTACAATGCCAAATAGATTTGCATCTTTTCCTTTTCCAGAGGTTGAACTGCTCAAGAAACTGCTGCCTGAGATGGTGAGATTTGAACCCTCTTGGGAGGAGCTGGAGCTCTACAAAGATGGGGGCTTGGCTGTGATTGACCAGTGGATCTGTGCACATGCAAGGTAGCAAATTTGACTTTACTGAGGAATCAAATCTTAGTGTCACAAAACAAGAGTTTTGCTTTTGATCCAGATGTAGTTGTTTACAAATCAAGTATGACATGATTTTATATAGTTGATTTACACCTATAACAGATGTCTAATAGGTCACAGGCTTGCCAAGCTGGTGAAGAAGGCAGTGAGTCCAGAGGAGGCCACAGGGATGCTGTGAGGGCTGGAGCAAGCTCTGCTCTGGAGCCAGGCTGAGAGAGCTGGGCTGGGTCAACCTGGAGAGGAGAAGGCTCCTGAAGGGGAAACCTTAGAGCAGCTCCAGTGCCTAAAGGGGATACAGGAAAAGTGGAGAGGGGCTTTGGACAAGGGATCTATAAGAACTGTTCTATAAGAACAGTTACACTGTGTGTATATATAGCATACATATGATAATGTCATTTTCATGTAATTTCAATGATCACTAAAGTTCATTGGACTGAAATCAATCGCTTCCATTTTAAAACCTTGCCCCTTCATAAACTCTTTCTGCTTTCTTTTCCCAGGTATTTTATAGGCACCTCAGTTTCAACATTTTCCTTCCGGATCCATGAGGAAAGGGAGATCTTGGGATTTGAGCCCAAAACAACTTACAACCGGTTTTGTGGTGAAAAGGAGAAAAACTGTGAGCAGCCAACTCACTGGAAAATTGTGTACTAAAATACAGAGAATTCCAAGGACTTCAGCACTGGTGAGCACAAAAGAATAAGGAAATCCCTCCCTTTGACCAAACTACAGCTTGGTTACTTGATATTTTTGCTTTGAAGAACAAGCAATACTCACCTTCTTAGGCAGGGATGGGAGCAAGAAAACTGCAGTCAGCCTGAGATCCAGTACTTGGCATAGCCATGAGCAAAGAACCACCAGACACTGCAAGTGAGACTTGAGAGGTAAAACTTTGTCCAGAAACTAGGTACCAAATGAAGCAAATCACAGCTTTCTTTAGAGTTCTGAGGAGGAAGAGGGACAGGTTTGACTTTTATAAGCTAAAATACTCTATTTCTGTCTTTAGTTTCTATCCTATTCAGTGTTTGCCTCTCTGATGGCAGAAAAAAAACCATCTTATTTTGTGACCTGCACTATGTCAGGTGCAGGTTGTGTGGAAACTGTCATTCTCTGGGGCAGTCTTCCCTCTTCAAGCAATATTTTGTGAACATTTAAATTGTCTGATGCAGTCAGTGCTTGATAAAAGAAAAGGAGGCGGTGTGTTTTGACCTGAATACTAACTGCATTCAGAGCAGACTTAGTGGGTCTGTGGTGAAAGGGGCAAAAAGATGAGGCTTGTAGGCTGGTAAAAGAAGGGTTCTGTTTCTTCTTATGTTTTACCTTCATAAAGGAAACTCTTTCAACCCAACGTAGTCCTTCCAAAGGCCTGCTCAGTTGCACTGATGCAGATGTCAGCACCCTTTTGGGCTCATCCAGGTGCTCAGGTCAGGGAGGGTGATGCGTTGCTGGGGAGCAGGGAAGTTTCCATGTCAGTCATGTGGGTTGTCCCACTGATTCAGCAAAGGAATTTTCTGCGTTTCTTCCTTGCACAAACTGAAAAGAGTAAACTGAGGACAGTCACAGACAAGGAAGGTCCTTGTGCCTTGAGGTGATGTGCATAAACCATCAGGAACGTGATAGGTTAAGCTGTGCTCTGATGGAGATGCTGGTTGTTGGTACAGGGGAAGAACCCTCTGCTACAACACCAGCCACAAGTGAAATGCAGCTCCCATTTGAGGAGGGGGTGTCTCTGGCAGCTCTTGCAGTCTCCTACTCCTTAGAATTGGCTTCTGGGAAGTACTCTGCTTCATGCTGTGCTTCAGATAGGTCTTCCACCCTGTAGGTCTACATGGCTCTGTTAAGCAGGACAAACCTTTCTCAAAAGTGGATTAGAAGATGGGGTTTCAAAAGGTGAAGCAGACACTGCTCCTTAAAGTCAGTATTACCAGATTTTGTCCTTTCCTCTTGGTTTGAGTAGGAGCACATGGAACAGTCCTGCAGTGGACATCTCCCACATGCTACCAGACAATTATGTTGCTTCCTATTGTGCAAACGCAGCAGAAGGTGGGAAGACTTCTCAGGCAGTAGTAGCACCAGGTCAGTTCTCAGCACCAGGTCTCCTGTTCTTACCCCTGTATTCCTTCAAAGCAGTGCCTTTTTCCACCAAGTCAAATGTTCACCTTTAACCTGTGCACATGGAAAGCAGTGGTGGCATTTTCTGTGTAATGTATACCTCATTATGACCAATAAAAAGCTTTGTAGCATTTTAGATGATGGGTCCATGCTGCTTCTTTCTAACTGTACATTTTGCTGGCTCCTGGCTCCAGCGTAGGTGATACCTGGGTAAAATCTGAGTGTCCTGACAAGGCTGCATGAACAAGCACAGCTTACATGGCCCTTGGCAGTAGGAGACTGCTAAATCTCAGTGCACCCCACTGCCACAAGGATGTGGACAAAGGTGAGTCCAGAGGAAGGCTGGTAAACCCTGCCCCAGGGGAACTTTGCACAGCCTGGTAGAAGCCTGCTGTATTTGGTTTTAATACAGTCTCTCTGCTCTTGGCCGTTGGGCTGCCAGCATCACCTTTCTGTCAGAAGGTGGAGACAGTAGACTAGGCTGGGATCAGCTGCAGAGCCTTGTCTCCAGATGCATGCTGGACCACAGCAGCTTCTCCTGCAACTAATACTGGAGTAGGGTTTGTGGGTATGAGTAAATCCAATCAAAGCAACCATGGTTGCCTTTAAATGATGATAATGCCTATGGACAAAGTTAATTGGTTGCCAAGAGCTGGGTGTTGAGGCAGGAGTGATTTTTCCTCTTTTGGTAAACAGTTTCCTGGAGGGAATTGAAGATGATGAAGAAGCTGTGGCTGCCCCATCCCTGGCAGTGTTCAAGGCCAGGTTGGACACAGGGGCTTGGAGCAACCTGCTCTAGTGGAAGGTGTCCCTGCCCATGGCCGGGGGTTGGGACTGGATGAGCTTTAAGGCTCCTTCCAACCCAAACCAGTCTGTGAATCACAAGGATTCTGGGCATTTGCAAAGCCTGGAAATGAAATTCAGAGCCCAGGTTTTTGATGATAGAATCACAGAACGGTTCAGATTGGAAGGGACCTTAAAACTCACACAGTTTTAACCTGTGAGGCTGCTCTGTGCAGTCCCAAGCCCAGGATCCCTCCATCCATCCATCTCCTGCTTTCCCTTCACAAAAGCTGTAGTTTCAGAGATCAGGTTGACATCTTCAGCACTCTTCCCTCAGCTTACTTCCCCTTTAACTCTTCAGGATGTAAGCAACACTACAACTGTAAGGACATGCATAGCATTTTGTGAGGTTTCACTTGGGGCTTTTGTGCTCCACAGCAATAGCACCATACAGGAACAATGATGAAACTTAGCAAGGATGTAGCTCTTTATATTTTCAAATCTCTGTACAAACATGAACTAAACAAAGCAAGGTAATACACAAAACAGTCATTGCTTAGGATAATCGATGGGTTGTGCTGTATCTGAGAGTAGCCTTTAACATCCTTGTATCAGGTAGGTAAAACTATTGTATTCACACTGTCACACAGGAAGATCAGGGAAGAGTTAACTGCTTAATGCAAATAATATACAGCAAGATCTATATACTTGGATGTATAAATATATATTCACACACACATTTGATCCTAAATTTGTTAAAGACATCTCAGCCAAATGACAACAAAACTGGCATTGGTATGAGAATATTGAAGGTGTTAAAAATGTCTGAACCACAGTGACCTCAGTTGTGGATCTGTCCCTCCACACAGCAGAAACTTCTACATCATCCCCCCTGCCCTCAGTACCGACACCATGGCTCTTAGTGCCTCTTTTCCAGACATAACCATGTACCTACAAAACACATCTACCATATAACCATCAAATGCTGCTGGCACAGTTAATGGGCAATGGGACATAGCTCTGGCTGCATAGGTTCTGAAAACCCCTCTATGTTGACATGATCCAAGGAGGAATTCGGATCCTGCCTGTTCTCCAGCAGCTCTGACAGGCTGAGGCTTTCAACCACAGCTTGTTTCTGCAGCCTGGGTTGGTTTGCATCATTCTGACCATAACCAGCTCAACAGCAAACAGGGCAAGAATTTGTCTTGTCAGAAGCATCTCCTTGGGGGGTCAACCCAAAGTTGTTGAAAATGCTTCAGGCCACTTGTTTCCTTACAGGAATGGCAGCAAGTCCAACACATCTAAAAGCCCTGGATGCACAGCAGTGGGACTGCCTGAGCTGCAGTGTCTTGGAAAGGCAGTGGCTGAGACCTACCCACTGCTCAGCAGACTAGTCGTGTGCCACATGCTTCCCATTCCCTGCCCAAGGGTCTCTCCAGCAGAGAGCAGGAGGGAGCAGAAATCCCATCCCATGCCATCATTCCTGCTTTGGAATCACAGAATGAATCCCACACTGGTTTGGGTTGGAAGGGACCTTAAAGCTCATCCAGTTCCAAGCCCCTGCCACGAGCAGGGACACCTTCCACTAGAGCAGGTTGCTCCAAGCCCCTGTGTCCAACCTGGCCTTCAACACTGCCAGGGATGGG